>JANZXP010000196.1:4138295-4161805 GCA_027576715.1 Erythroxylum flavicans | reverse complement strand
GAACAATGCCTGTTCTATCTACTCAATCATCAGGCTATAAATCTTCCACACTTGATTTTCAAGTGTATGATGAAGACAAAGAGGGATTCTAATGCCTTACCATTTGGCATGTTGCTAACAAGAATCTTTAGAGATTTTGGAATTTTTCTTAAAAGAAGGAACATAATGAAGATAAATATCAAAAGCATTATTATTGCGTCAACTATTTGTAGAATGGGATTGAAATCTCAAAAAAAGGAGGATACAACTTCTATGGCAAAACTAAGGACTAAGGGGGAGCGTATTGACAGAGGCAGCGTAAGTGAAAATGTTACACCCACAGAGAAGAACAAACCTCAATCCTCAGGAAGAATGTCTATAGAAGAAAAGAATAATAAATCATCAAAGGTATTAATTAAAGCGAAGACGGTGTCACAAAGTGAAGAAAGCTAAGTGAAACTATCTGAGAAACAAGTGTCTTTGAAAAGAAAGGGGGAGACACTTGATTTTGAGAAAGTCAAAAAATCAAGAAGATCACCAAGGTTACTAACTCTACGTCAACACGAACAGAAAAGAGGGAAAGGATTGATTCTTGGTGAAGATTCTGTACAAATAGATAAAGCACCACAAGCTACTAGATCTTTGGTCTCAATTTTGCAAGAACAGCCAGTAAAGTTGACTAAAGAGACAAAAATTAAAAGGAAGTTGGAGTTTGAAAGGAGAAAACCCTAACCACAACCACTTTCTAAACTGGTAGAAGAAAATAATTTATATTTAAACACTTTATCATTAGTTGTTTCAACCATCACTTAAAGGGCAACATTTCTCTCTTTTTACTTGCCCACGATCATGGTGGGCCTTTCCACGATCGTGATAGAAGCTTGTGGAACTAGCCACGATTGTGATAGAACCTAATTTTGCCAGGCCACAATTGTGGGGACTATATCACGATCGTGCTTTGCCTTTTCTTCCTTCATTTGTCCACGAATTCAATACATTTAGAAACAACACTATCACTACAATTTTTTCATAATTCATGTACATTTATGCAACTCCATCACATGTTAATCTAACTACCATATTAGTTGCATTAAAACTCACAAACCTCTACTCAATTGATTCTTTTTCCATTCACTTAATCCTATCATACATACATTCCTAACTTTTCCAGATTTTACTTTTTCATAATACATTAAATAATTCTTTTTCATACTTCATCATTTAGACTTCATATCCTTATCATTCTCACCGCATTTCTGGCACCATAATAGCCATGAAATAATCCATAAATTATAGTTTATCAATCATTCAAAAATATAACATGATTTCTTTCATTCATCAATTTCCTGCGCTCATCATCAACAGAAAAATAGGACATAAACACATCTCTTTATTGATCAACTTTCAACTCTCATTCAAACACCATTTTCATTATTAATCATCCATAAAACAATACATAATCTATTTTTGATCATTTATATGAAAAAAAGAACATAAAACATGTCCATACATTCATCAATGTTTCAGTATATATTCAACTCTTTTAACCCATCAATCTATCCCTAATGATCATCATAAATTCTTTTATTTAAACAACCCATAAATATCCCCATTTCTTCTTCCACGTTCAACACTCATATATCAACATTTTCATGACCATTTTATCTCTAACTATCATCATATATGTTTTTATATAAACAACCCTATGAAGTTTGATGTATAACTTACTTGATTAAACTCTAAAGTTCTTCAAAATTCAAGTAACCTAGCTTTCTCCTTTTACACGATCATCAACTTATCAAAGAGAGATAGGTTGGGTTCTTCCTTAAGAAGAAGACAAAAAAATCTTAGAGTAGAAAAATGAAGGGTTATAGCAAAGCTCTATGTTGAGAGTGTTGGTGAGAAGAGAGACTCGTGAAGATGAAGAGAAAAAAATGAAGAAAATGAGAGCATGTAACAAATGAAAGATAAAAAGAAGAAAAAGGACTTTTACTTTGGGTAAATATCATGGGTTAATAACATGGTGTGTGTCATGACACCTTCCAATTAAAGATTAATGCTAAATTGGATATTTAGTAAAGCTACCATATGATTCTTAATGATCAATTTATTTGTCCCACAATTTCTAATCCAATTGTCTCCTAATTTGCTATAGCACTTGTCAAATAATCCTAAAGCCACTCATCAATTATTTCTACTACCATAAGTTAATTTATCTTATCACTTGGCATTTTTCCTAGTCCAAAAATACCCATAATTTCCAAAATATCTCAAATTTAACAAATAATTCTAAATTAATAATTATTATTCACCAAATCAAAATTCCAGGCATAAAATCGACAATTCACATTATAATCATTTAAAATCATTTATATCTGAAATATGTCAATTGAGTGCATGTACAGTCATTGTAATGTGTACAATCAATATTCACATGTGTGTATGCTAATGGTATGCATGAGCATGAAATGCATTTCCTAATTTTTCAATACTATTTCTCATATATAGAAATCTAGGGTTCTAACCCTTAGTATGGGAAAACGGCATATTACAATTCTCCCCCCACTTAAGAAATTTTGTCTTCGAAATTCTTACCTGATTGATTAAATAGGTAGAGGTATTGATTCCTCATATGCTCCTCCATTTACCATATTGCTTCTTCACTTGAATGATTCTTCCAAAGTACTTTCACCAATGGAATCACTTAGTTTCTCAATTGTTTTATTTGATATCCCACTATCTTTATCGATTCCTCAATATAACTCAGATTCCTAGCAACTTCAACCTCCGAAGTTAGTACCACATATGACAGATTAGAACGATATCTTTTGAACATACTCACATGAAATACATTATGTATCTGAGATATTTCAATAAGTAGTGCTAACTTATAAGCCAATGGTTCGACTCTTTCAATAATCTCATATGGACCAATGTAGGGCTGAGCTTATCTTTTTTACTAAACCTCAACACTCCTTATCAAGATGATACTCTCAAAAACATTTCATCTCCTACTCGATACTCCATATCCCTCTGGTGCTGATCCACATAACTCTTTTGTCTATCTTGAGCTACTTTTATTCTATTTCGAATCAGTTTGACTTTATTAATAATATCTTGGATCACCGGTCCTTCGAAAATCCTTAGCCCCTCTTCATCCCAATACAACAGCGAATGAAACTTTTTATCGTATAATACCTCATACGGTGCCATTCTGATACTACTATAACAATGATTATTATATACAAACTTGATCAAAGTTACATGCTGATCCCATGCTCTTTAGAACTCCAAAACACACATTTTGAGCATGTCCCTAACAGTTTTAATCATTCTCTCACTCTTTCTGTCTGTCTAAGGATGAAATATTGTACTGAAGTTCAACTTCGTACCCAAAGCTGACTGTAAACTTCTCCAAAATCTCGAACAAAATCTAGGATCCTTGTCTAATATAATAGACACTAGAACTCCATGTAATCTTACTATTTCATTCACATTCTTCCGGGCTAACTGATATAGTGCATTAGTCTCTCTCACTGGTAAGAAATGGGCTGACTTCGTCAATTGGTCCACAATAACCCATATAACATCATGCTACCTGGGAGTCCTTGGCAATCCCATAATCAAATCCATAGTAATTTGCTCCCATTTTCACTCAGGAATAGGCAACGACTATAACTTACTAACCGGAGCTTGATGCTCGACTTTTATCTATTGGCAAGTTAAACACTAAGCCACATAGTTAGCCACTTTCTTCTTTATCCTTGACCACTAGAAATGCTGCTTCAACGTGTTATACATCTTGGTATTACCAGGATGCATAGTATAGGCTGCTATATGTGCTTCCTCTAGAATCACTTTTCTCAAATTATCCACATTGGGTTCACATAGTCTGCTTCTACCATAATGTATCATTTCTCAATTCAAATTCAGAATTCATACTCACCTTTAATTTCTCAATAAGCTTTACAGTTTTCGGATCTTTGCTTTGAGCTTTTCTAATTTTTTCATACAACATTGGTCTACGTTCAGTGTAGCTATCAATGCCTCATTATGCCACAAATTCAACTTAACATTTAATGCTCTTAATTGAACTAGGCTTGGTAACCTCGATGTTTAAATTTGAGCCATACTGCTATTTGATTTTCTACTCAATGCCTCAACTACCATATTAACTTTTCCCAGATGATACTCAATTGTGAAGTTACAATCTTTAATTAACTCTATCCATCTTTTCTGTCTCATATTCAACTCTTTTTGACTCAACAGATACCTCAAACTCTTATGATCAGTGTATATCTAAAATGTCTCTCCATATAGATAACGTCTCCAAATCTTTAAAGAAAATAACACTGCAGTAAGCTATAAATCATGTTGCATCAGAACACCTCGTAATCCCTGGTGTGAAGCACCACTATACACCACATAACCTTCAGATCCAGATGGAATAGTTAACACTGGTGCTGTATTTAATCGATGCTTTAGCTCTTTAAAACTTTTATGACATTCATCATTCCATCAAAAAGGCAAACTCTTCCTCAGAAGTTTTATCGAAGGGGTTGAGATCAGTGAGAACCCCTCGACAAACCTTCTGTAGTAACTGACTAATTCAAGGAAACTTCAGATCTCAGACACATTTCTCAAAGTTTCCCACTTCATCACTGCTTTTACTTTTATTGGATCAACTTGTATGCCCTGTCCAGATACCATGTGACTTAAGAATATTACTTGATCAAGCCAAAATTCACATTTACTGAACTTGGCATACAACTGTTTCTCTCTTATGATTTGTAGAACTAATCTTAGGTGTTCAGTATGTTCCTCTCTGCTCTTCAAATACACCGAAATTTCATCAATAGATACAATCACAAAACGATCTAAATAATGTTGGAATACCTTATTCATCAAAGCCATAAAAGTAGATGGGGCGTTAGTCAACCTAAACGACATCACTAAAAACTCAAAGTGTCTATATCTACTCTTGAATGCACTCTTCAGTATATTAATCTCTGCAATCTTCAATTGATAGTACCCTGATTTCAAGTGTAGCTTAATGAACACTTAAGCTCCCTATAACTGATCAAGCAATTCATTAATTTTTGGCAACAAGCACTTATTCTTGACTATTACCTGATTTAGTTGCCTATAATCGATACATAACCTCAAAGCCCTTTTCTAACAACTCCTACAACTAAGCCTTAAGTTATTTAAGTTCTACAGGTTTCATCCTATTTGGACGAATAGATATAGGAGCAGTACCTAAAACTAGGTCAGTAATAAACCTTGCCTCCCTATCTGGGGGTAAACTAGATAACTTTGTGGGAAACACATCTAAGAATTCCTTAGCAACAAGAATATCTTGTGATATCTGCTCAGTGTGGGTATCTGCTACGTGAGCTAAATAAGGCTCACATGCACATCGGATCAGTCTCAATGCAATCATGAATGAAATAAATCTAGCTGGCACTAGTTGACTAACACCTTGAAATATTACTCTCGGCTAATTAAGAGATTTTAACATTACCTCCTTAGTGTAATAGTTCATTATAGCCTTATGAGCAGTGAGCCAATCTATGCCTAGAATAATATCTATCTCACTTAACTGCAAGACAATCAGATCAGCTTCTAACTCTTTCTGATCCACTCGAATCATAGACCCTTTACAGACTTCACCAATTACTGTAATACTACCTATCGGTGTACTCACCTTTAATCCATATTTCATCAGTTCTCTGTCACAATATAGTCTAGATGCCAAATGCGGTGTGATAAATGAATGCATAGATCTTAGATCTAGCAATGTAAAAGCCTCAAAATTAAAGATATGTAACACACCTGCAACGACATCGGAGGAGTTTTGAGCTCCTGTCTAGCCATAGCATAGATCCTGGCCTAAGATTGCGGCTGATTACTCCACACTTTAGTCTTGACAGTAGGACTAGCTAAACTCACTCTAACTCTACCTCGGCCTCTCTATCCATATCCAATAGCTTCACTTTACTGGATAGTTGTTTTTGTCAATGTTCCTCCTCCCACTCTCGACTATGCCCCAAAAACTACGAGACAATCTCTGATCTACTGCTGAAAGAAGCCATATTGAAGGCAAGCTCCTGTTAACTTCTAGCATTCCCCACTATGCTTCTTTCTATAATGTTCACACTGTATCATTTGTCAAGATACTGAATCTCTACCACTGCCAGACTGCATAAATTTGCCTCTCTGTCTAAACCCTAACTGTCTCGATCTAGCAGGTGGTCAAGAAAATCTATTATGGTGCTTACTAAACCTTCTGCCAAAATCAACCTAAGACTTACTAAGTTCTCTTCATTCTGAATTCTTGTCGGTACTCTCCTTGCCCATCGTTTAACAACTGTTTGACTCAGTTGAGGTCGCTCTCAACTTAGTGAAACTGCTCAGATTCATTATAGCTAACCTCGTTATTATCTCCATGTTCAATCCATTTTCAAACCATTTACACTTATCTTCCTCTGTAGGAATTAATGTAGCAGCATACCCCATCAACTCATTAAACTGTATTTTATACTCTGCTACGGTAAGATTGTCTTGCTTCAGATTTAAGAACTCCTTCATCTTCCTATCCAGGTAGATCTTTGGTATATAATTCTCTATGAAGACCTTCAGAAAGTCTTCCCACTTTAAACCACAAGGTCTATTAGTACTGCCTGGAATAGTCTTCCACCATTGGTATGCTGGACCTTATAGTAATGAGACTGCGTATTCAAACTTCTTATCAGACGCGCAGTCCATCTGATCAAATATTCTCTTGGTTCTCTTTAACCATCCTTCGACCTCAATAGGGTTTGTACTTCCATAAAAGTCCACAGCCCCCTGCTTTCTCAATTTATCATACCTCCTTTCCTTTCTCTCAGGAATTCTCAGAGGCATTCGCTCAGGTCGAGGTATAAAAGACTTTATACTGGCTCCTACAGACTCTAAATCAATAGATTGTCCAACTTAATCACCTATAGCGGATGACCTATAATAGGTAATAATAGCGATTACTATATGAGTTTCTCACTATATAACATATCTATATAGTTATATATGTCCCTTTATATGCCAAACTATACCACTATCATAGAGTATAATTCTAAGTATCCAATGGACGCTTGGAAGATATTCCAAAAAAATGGTGGGTTAAAACAATCACATTCACTTATATGGCATCATACATAACACGATAATCCAAAAGATCAATACGCATTTCATTTAATAAAACATAATGTACATTGTAGTATTACACTACATAATCCATATATAAAAAATATCAAAAACTATAGGAGTCTACTGCTTTTATACACATTCTATATGAAATGAGAACTAAACAAAAACACTATTTGACTCTTTAATCGTAACTGACTGACCTTTAAGCCATTTATTAAGTCCAAAATGCAGTACTAGGTTTCTTCTAATTTGTCTTAGAAGCTAAGTCTCCTCTCTCGTACCTAAAAAGCCATGTTGCAATTTTCATGAATTTCACGAACTTAGTGAACAAGCCATCATCGATGTGCTCACACGTATAAAATACAGAACAATTCACATTTCAAATTTTTGCAATCAAATCACATCACAATTTTAAAAATTCACATCAAATTTCATTTCAGAACAATTCATTTCAATATTTAGATCATTCATATCAATTTGTATATGCAATGTACATTTGACTTACTTTTATTGTCACTTTATAGTGACCGAGTGCCTTTTTAACAGTCCCGTATCTGTTGTGGATATCAGGCTCATTTTACATTTTGAGCTAATGGCTCTTCTACACATTCTAAGCTTTAAGCTCTTTTTCACTGGCTACTCCGGCCATAACTGCCTTTATCTAATCATGCATATCATGTAATGAAATGCATCAAAATCACATATATGCAATCAGCCATTTTTATTCAGTTTGCACATTCACTTTCACATTTTCATCAGATATAAGTTCGACATTCAACAACTTCGTTGAGAACACTTATTTCTTTGAACATTCAATGAGCACTTCCAATACAATCTTAATTATCAAACTCCTCGAACCATCAATGTCTAGCATTTTTCACATTCATATAATTATCAATTCAATAATTGAAATTTTTGCAAATATAATTATTCCTAGTGAGAAACATCTAGGTTTCTCACAGTACGTTCCAGATAGCTATTGCCTTGACGTGTCGGTAATGCCTAGATGCAATTGCTCAATTTGCACTTCTATATCATGCAATACATACATTTATACACATTACTAATTTGCTCAATCATACGCATATGTATATGTGTATGTACAATGCATGCTTAATGACATTCTCAGGTATGTATTCTTTATTACAAATCTTAATCATTCTTAATTATCAGTCTAAACTTATCAAACACTTTATCAACTTGTTCAACCTCAATCTAGGTTGGTTTCAAGCCTTATTCAAGGTTAAATGCATCATAAGAAAGTATCTTATCATTAGCTGTTTCAAACATCACTTAAAAGACAACATTTCTCTCTTTGTGCATGCCCAGGATCATGGTGGACCTTCCCACGATCGTGACAGAAGCTTGTGAAACTGGCCACGATTGTGGGGACTCTGCCACGATCGTGATAGAACCTAATTTTGCCAGGCCATAAAGCTTTGGCTTTTCTTCCTTCATTTTTCCACGAATTCAACATATTTAGAAACAACTCTATGACTCCAATATTTCCATAATTCATATCCATTTATGCAACTTCATCACATGTTAATCTAACTACCATATTATTTGCATTAAAACTCACAAAACTCTACTCAATTGATTCTTTTTCCATCCATATAATCCTATCATACATGCATTCCTAACTTTTCCATAATTTACTCTTTCATAATACATCAAATAAATATTCTCCATTGTTCATCATTTAGACTTCATATCCTCATCATTCTCAACCTCATTTCTAACTCAATAACATTCATAACATGATCCGTAAATTATAGTTTATCAATCATTCAAAAATAGAACGTGATTTTTATCATTCACTATCACCTTAGTTCTTCTCATTCCAAGAACATTTTACTAGTATTTTCTTTCACCTTTATTAAACCTATTTATCCCCATAACAACCTATTTCATCCATATAATAGCCTACAATCCATGGTTTTCACATTCTCAAAATAAGAACATAACGTATACATTCATTCATCAATTTCCTACACTCATCATCAACACAAACACAGGACATAAACACATCTCTGTATTCATCAACTTTCAACTCTCATTAAAACAGCACGTTCATTATTAATCATCCATAAAAAATACATAATCTATTTTTGATCATTTTTTAAAAAATAGAACATCAAAATATGTCCATACATCCATCAATGTTTTAGCATATATTTAACTCCTTTAACCCATCAATCTATCCTTAAGGATCACCATTAATGCTTTTATTTAAACAACCCATAAATATCCTCATTTCTTCTTCCATGTTCAACACTCATAAATCACCATTTTCATGATTATTTTATCCTCAACTATCATCATATATGTTTACATTTAAACAACCCTATGAAGTTTGATGTATAACTTACTTGATTAAACTCTAAGCTTCTTCAAAAAACACGTGGCCTAGCTTTCTCCTCTTACACGATCATCAACTTATCAAAGAGGGATAGGTTGGGTTCTTCTTCAAGAAGAAGACAAGATGATCTTGGAGTAGAAAATGAAGGGTTATAGCAAAGCTCTACGTTGAGAGTGTTAGTGAGAAGAGAGAGTCGTGAAGATGGAGAGAAGAAATGAAGAAGAAAAAGAAGAAGGTCTTTCACTTTGGGTAAATATCATAGGTTAATAATGTGGTGGGTGTCTTGACACCTTCCACTTAATGATTAATGATATATTGCATATTTACTAAAACTACCATATGATTCTTAAAGATCAATCTATTTGTCCCACAATTTCTAATCCAATTGTCTCCTAATTTTTTATGACACTTGTCAAATAATCCTAAAGTCACTCATTAATTATTTCTACTACCACTAGTTAATTTATCTTGCCACTTGGCATTTTTCCTAGTCTAGAAATACCCATAATCTTAGAAATCTCTCAAATTTAACAAATAATTATAAGTTTATAATTCTTATTAACAAAATCAGAATTCAAGATATAAAATCCACAATTCACATTATAATCATTTATACCCAAAATATGTCAATTTAGTGCATATACAGTCATTGTAATGTGTACAATCAATATTCACATGTATGTACGCTAACGGTATGCATGAGCATGAAATGCATTTCCTAATTTTTCAATACTATTTCTCATTTACAGAAATCTAGGGTTCTAACCCTTACTGTGAGAAAATGGGATATTACACTTGATGATGCTTTATGGGCTTATCGAATCACCTTTAAGACTCCAATTGGTATAACACCCTTTTGGCTTGTTTATGGAAAGGCTTGTCACTTTCTCTTTGATTTAAAGCAGAAGGCATACTGGGTGACAAAGGACTTAAATTTTGATTGGAAGATAGTTGGTAAAAAGGGACTCCTACATGACTCTCATATCAAGCTTATGAGAATGTCAAGTTATATAAGGAAAAAATTAAAAAATAACATGACTCTCATATTAAGAAAAAGTGGTTTAATGTGGAAATGCAATTTTATTAATTAACTTATGATTGAAGTTGTTTTTATGAAAGCTTAAGTCACGTTGGAGTGGTCTTTTCAAAGTTGCTCACATATTAAAACTTGGAACTTTGGAGCTGGAGAATAACAAAAAGGAAACATTCAAAGTGAACGAATATCAAGGTAAACCATATCTTAGAGGAGTCTTTTCATAAGAAAGGGCAATGATTTATTTCCTTTCTTTTGATAAGGAATGTTCAAGCTAATGATCTTAAATCAGTATGTGTGTTAGTTGAATTTTCATAATTTTTTACAAGTGGGTTCATAGTTTTCTTACTTTTGGAGTGATTTTGATTAATGAATATCATATTTTGACATATGCCAGCAACTTGGTATAGGATTTAAGTGATTTTTGGTGTGTTCAATTAAGATAAAAAGCATCATAATGTGATTGTGCATATTTATCATGTTTATGTTATGCATGTTAAAGTTTCATAATGTTGAGTGACTAATTTTAAGTTTTTCCAACTATTTTTATGTTGTACATGGTGATAGATGCTTACATACTCTCTATACATGGTCTTCTACATTATGATCCTCTAAAAATTTTTCACACACTTTCACAGAGAGTTACACGCTCACTAGATAACTATTTAGACTTACACAATTTGCTACAAGAACGTGTTAGCTTGCAAAACTTACACGCCCATGTCCTTTGGATTTTAAAGAGTTAGTGAATTACACAGTTGGGTACGCAGTTGTGTAGTCGACAATGTAAATCCGGGATAACTTTTAAAAAGCCCTAAGTTCTTCATTTCTCTCATTTTTGTCTCTTTCTCCGCATCCTCATTTTTCGTTCTCCCCCCTCCAACTTTCAAAATTGCGACACTCAAGTAAGTATTTTCATCAATTTCACTTGTTTATACAAGAATCTTTAGGTATTTTTCACTTTTTAGGGATCTCCAACCCACCCCCCCCCCCCAAAAAAAAATGGTAGGCGTAATGTTTTACAACATAGTGTACTTTTGATTGATTTTGTGCTTGATTGTGGTTTCATATTTAAATTTTATCCTTTCTCATATGATTTATTGGATTAATTTCGTGAATTTTATAAGATTTAGATGGAATTTCAATTAGGTATGTGATTTTGCTCACTAAATGTCAAATTGTGATGATTTTGCATGCAATTAGGATTAATTGGTTATTTTTACAGTTAATTAAAGCTATTTTCTAGTTTAATTTCATTTCAATTTTTATTTTTACATGAATTAGATGTTCAATTTTGTTAATTTTGGGTAATTCTTAGATTAAGTAAGTTAATTCCAATTTTAGGTTTAATTTCATAATTAAATGGTTAGATTAGTTTTAATTATTAATTGCAATCCTTTTATTTTTAATTTTATGATTAATTAGGCTATCAGTTATTTTTATAATTATTTTATTTTATTATTATATCATTTTATTATTTATTTATGTTAGATTATTTGTTTTTTATTTTTCTATGTGTTTAATTTTCCTTTTTATCCCTCGTTTTCACTTTTCTACAATATAGTGAGCATACGAAATACGTGTGGGGAATAGTTATTTTTGTGTTTTTATTTGCTATTTTCTCACATTTATTTAAAGTTTCAAAGACAATGACGAGACAACGACAAGCTAAAGAGGCACTAAAGTAGAGGCAAAACAGAGATGGGTCCTCTAGAGACTCAAGGGGAGCTTGTCCATAACACGAGCAAGATAATGTAATCCAACAACCAAAGAAACCTAATATGTTATTGTTAAATGTTGGAGCATAAGAGGAGTAATATCAAAGGCTAAAAGATAAGAAGTTCGAGACCGACAGAAGCATTGACTGGGAGGCGCTAGAGCAAGTTAGCTCAGAAATAGGTTCAAGATCTCATAAAGATTGGAGTATGTTCTCACTTCTTTGAGATCATAGAGCCCTCGTATTAGAAGATTACACTCGAGGTACTTTTCATGTTCTTTCTTAAGACGGGTTGGCACAACTGGGATTAGGTAAGCACGATCTTGTTTTGGATGATCAGGGAGATGGTCTAGATAAGCTACTCAAAGTTCATAATGAGGATGATTTGTATGACTAGGAGTTCATAGGGATGCCAGACTATGTAGCCCTCTGGAGCACTTTTAGTATAATAGATACAAAACGTCATCTCTAGGACTCCTGACACTTAGATATATACATGGGATTTTAAGTTATACACAAGATAAGGTCATAACTATAGAGTCATCAGTAATCTATACATTTTCTATTTATGAAGCATAAGTGATTGGACGTCAATACATTTGGGGTATGCTTTGGCCCAATTCTTCAGGCATCAAAGTGAAGAGAAAAAGGTCGGGAAAATATGTGTTAGGCCTTATATGATGATGAGGACAACACAAAGGATGTGGGTTTTTAAGAGACTACCATCAATATGATTAGTTGGCACCACGGCAGCTCTGAATCTAAATGTGATGAAACATATACACATGGTACGTAGATAACAGGGACTTACAGGTGACATCTACAGCCTGATTAGGGTTCTAGATAAGCTAATCGCATTAAGAGCAGATATAGATTGCCCATTTATAACTAAATAGTCATCACAATTGAGCTCATCTCCATCCTAAACAAGAGGAGTAGCACAAGAAATGATTAATGTGGAAGTACCTAGGGTACCAACACCACACCAAGACCAATTAAAGATATCTCGGATGGAGAATCACATAGAGTAGATCCTAGGTATTTAGCATACTATCTAACATAACAAGTAGCATTAAATGAGCAAATAGAGCAGCTTGAAGCTCATGGTAAACACATGACCAAGCAAATAAAGAGGAGAGAGGCCTATGATTGGGAAATATTGGAGCATCTAGAGAGGATTATGATAGGGCACTGTTGGAACGACTCAAGAAGCAAGAAGCCTACGATAGATGCATGGAGGAGGTTTTGGTTCTCATAGTGGGACATTTTTAGATATCCATCCCACATTCACCATTTGGAGCGACTGCATCGTCTTCAGCTCTATAACAGTTTAAGGCTGCATAACTTGAGGATCCTCCTACGATGAACATGTTAGATTCACAGAGGGACTGATGGATGCTAATTTTGGTTTTTTTTTCTTTCTCTTATTATTTGCGTATTTTTCTTATTTCTTTCATGTGTTATTTTATTTTGTCCAAACATTAGTGAAATGTTATTTATGTTATGTTGTTTTTATTTCAATATTCCCTATTCATTTTATTTTATCATTTTATATTCTTTTGTTTATATTTTGCAAGGCTATATGTATTCAATAGAGGATGGACCTTCTTCAATTTAGGACTCTATACATATTCTTATTCATGTATTACTATTCAAACCTTTCTTTAATTTTTATCGTTGTTATTTATTTTTATGTGTTTCACTTGTGCACATTAGGGGCAATGCCAAATTTTAAGTGCGAGAAAGGTAATTTAATTGTCTTAAGTTTATTATAATATTTTTTATTAATTCTTATCAACTGATATCCCAAGTTAGTTAAAATATATCCAAAATACTTCAAATCATTATTGATTATTAAATTGAATTAATATGCAAAAGGATGGAAGTTAGAATAGACTTGTTTTTATAAGTTGTATTTGTAGCAATCATTAAGATAATCAATTTGAATGAAAATTCCATATTATGTACACACAAGACCATTTTTGTGAGTTTTTGACCCTAAGAGTAAATACATTATTATTTTACTCTCTTTTATTCTTTCATTTGTGTTATCGTGCATAGTTGGATAAATCTAGAACTTGCTTTTATTATTCGTATTGTGATATGTGTTTAATTGAATATACATTTACTCCACAACACTTAGTGATTAATGCTATGAAATGTTTAAGAAACTTATTTTAGTTTATATTTGATTTTAGGTACAATTTGGCAGTATAAGGGCTAAAATGAGTTGAAAAGAGCATTCTTTTAGCCATCCTCTTGATATTCATACTCAATTGTCCTTGTGGAACAAGAAGGAGATGGATTGGGGTGAAGATGGGGCAAGACAATCCAAGGAAATGAAGTTTTCAAGAATATCTGGAAGATACATGGTCGTGTATCTACTTACACAGCCATGTAAGTTCACAATTTGGGCACATTTTTTAATATACACAGTGTGACTCCCTAGAACCCTAACTTTTAATATAAAATGGACATTTGAGCAACCAAAGAGATATAAAGTTAGTTTTAGGAGAAAATAGGGGGAAGAGCACGCACTCTTTGGAGATCCATAGAGGGCTAGGCTTTCCTATTCCAGTTCCAAGGTGAAACTGAAGTCGAAGACACGTTTTGGGCATTTCTCTATTGAGTATTGTGTTCTTTCTCTCTTAGGTATTATTTATTTTATCTTGTGCTTATTGAATTGGGTATTATGTAAGAATGATTTAATGCTCTATTTGATTATTTTTAAGTAAACCCATTGCTAGAATCTTAAATACAATACATAATCATTGTGTTTGGATTCATTTGTGGCAACTATTGGTGTTGAATCATTAGGGATAACTTAACCTAGATTAAATGACCCAAGCTTATATGGTTGTTATCTTGATTAATCTCTTTTTTCTAACTTATAATGCGGCTGTCATATTAAATCAAAAGAGCTTGTTCTAGCTTGTTCAATAGCTAGGTTTAGTTAAAAAGCTTTTTTAAACAAAACATGACGTAAGGAAAAACTGGGGTTAACAAAGGTTGTTAACCTACGATTAATAGTTTCTAGGAGAGTTATAAAAATAACAAAACAATGAAATATGATTATTGTTGTGTAGGCCAAGATTAAACTAAAGATTGGATGATATGTGTTTAATTTGATACACTACACTTAGTGATTAATGCCATAAAAATGCTTAAGATACTCAATTTAGCTCATATTTGATCTTTAGTACATTTCGGAAGTGAAGGAACTAAAGTAACCCGAAAGCATGTCCATTGAAGCCATCTTCTCAACGTCCATACTCTATTAATTTATAGAGCATGAAGAAGAAGAAAATTAAAAGCAAGAAGAAGAAAAGAAAATGAAAAAAACAAGAAGAAAATGTTGTCAACATGGCTCACTACCATCCAGAATATTTCATAGCCATACAATGTGAGTAAATATTGTTACAAAGCAATTCATTCATATGAATCATGCAAGCTTTCCATTTGTTTTCCATTTCTAACATGAATAACCTAGCTTTGGATGGACAAATAAAGGAGACCCAAGAGTGAAGAGTAATGGAGAGAAAGCTAGCTGTCCTTTCCACTTTTAACTTAGCATTTAAGGTGTAAAGAAAACAAGTGTGAGTGATGGCTGAAACCGTGAATGGGTAAGGATTAAAATAAAAATGTGGGATGGCTATAAAAACATTAGTGCATGGGATTACATGGTGTCTCACATGAGTGAGACACAAAAGACACACAAACCATTTGTCCATTTAATATAAATTTTTAAGGATAACATAAAGGTACATGATGGATGGTGGACAACTGCAGATGGAGGGCTGAAGCATCCACTCTTGACATGGACAACATCAAGGACAGTAATCGAATGACATTTTTTCCTCTTCTATTTTGAAATACACCTATCCCATATCCTTTTTTAAACCTAGCTACCTCACTTATTTTGGAGGTAGCTTTTGAATAAAGAAAGAAGGCAAGTGTCGACTATATGCTAGGGAAAGGGAGGCAGAATCATGAGTGAGTAAAAGGTGTAGGCTGCTCACAAAACAAAGAAGAGGCCAATGGTGGATAGAACTTTATCATTTTGTCTTCGATTTTAATAAAAGAAAAACATGAGCGGAGGCTAAGGTGTGAAGTGTGTGTCAGTTATTGCGTTTTGGAGAATAGAACGAGGAGTTTGAGGATTGGTTAAGGTGAGAACCGAAGGTAAGCTGAAACAAAATATGAATGGGGGAGAGGGTTGCACCAAGAGCTTCTTCATTAGGTATTCTTCAACTGTCCAATATGTATGTGTGAAGGTTGGTTAGAGGAAAAGAGAGGAGCGTGGATAACAACTTCTTCAACATTTTCTCTAGGACAACAATTATTCTACTCCATTCTCTCTTTAGTGTTCAACACCAATGGAGCTACAAAGGTTGATTTTAGAATATAAAATGGAGATGGAAGGTTACCTTCCCGATGCCGATTCAACGGGAATATCGATGCCAAATCACAGTTAAGCAATTTTTATCATTTTAAGATTGTAATTTCTTTCTAGATTATTATGTTGTTGGTGTTAATTTGATTGGGTTTTAGGATGAATGATCTTAATATGTTATTTTGATTGTTTTATTTCGTTCCTATTGCTAAAACATTGAATGTAATCTGTAATTATTATTTTTGATGTTTGTGAGTAGCGTCTAATGATCGTTAATTATTAGGAACAACATAACTTTGGTTAGATAACCCAAACGTGTGAGGTTACTACCTATATTGATCGTTTTCCAATTTGTAATGCAGTTGTCAAATTGAATTTAGAGATCATATCCTAGGTTATTCAGTAGTTAGATTTAATTAACGATCGTATCTTGATTGGAAACAACTTAAGGGAAAATCAGGATTATAATTAGTTTTCTTTCATTAGTTTAATTTCATTTGATTTTGTTATTCAAAAACTAGCAAAACCTCCAAAATATCCTAAACACCAATTAATTTCTTTACAAAAGCTTTGCACGTATTCTCTCTAGGATCGATCTAGATTTATCACTAGTTATAATTTTAAGTTTAGTTATTTTGTGTAATATTACGACTCACTACCAATTAGCATGGTTACTAAGGAGTGTGGTGCTTTAGTTTTTATTTTAATTTAAATTGGTGTTTTATACATATTTATTTATAATTAGTTTTTTCATTTATTTCTTAATCTTTTCACTTTTTTGTTCAATTTTTCTGTGTAAAAAGGACAAATGGAAGGGGGTAAGTCACTACTAGATATTATCAATTCCCTTGTTGGAATTTTTTCACATAACCCATATTCTTATTCTTGTAACCAAGTTTAGAGTGATCCTAAGACTTTAGTTATAGAGAGGACAGCTAGGATGGATACTTCCTAGATAAGCTGCAAGATGTACAACAATTCCCGTATAGACCACAAGTCTCTCATTACAACTCTGGTATATCTCTGGAAGATTTAGTTGATGCTATTGCCACTAATACTCTATTTTTCCAACAAGACGTCAGGCAATTTTTGCAAGACACAAGGTCTAACGTCCTAAATTTAGAGAGCTAGCAAAACTCAGGCACATCTTTAAAAGAATTAGTTAATGTTGTTGCTGCTAATACTCTACAATTTCATCAGGATGTAAAACGGTTCCATCAAAATTTAATGTCTCGATTCCCGACCTTGGTAAGTCAGATGGGTTAAATGGCGGGAACTATTTATATGGGTTTTGATTATGAATCACATGCATCACAAATTAGAACATACATAACGACAAATAAAACAAAACCTAGAAAATGCATAATCAAACATATGTCATTAGATGTAGTAAATCAAAACATGAATAAGATGTGTGTACCTTTCTCGATGATTTCCTTCATTGTTTAATCTCTTCACCACATCAGGTTGTCGTAAACCACAACAACAAATCTAGATCTTCTCTAACGTAGTCCAAATGAAGATAGAAGAAAGAAACCTTCAATGAAATGGCATAACACACATGAAAGTGCTAGTTATTGATGTGTCTTTTTGAGAGAATGTTTGTAGAGAGTGACAGAAGATGATAAACACTTCACCAAAAATCTCTCTATTTTTCACACAACAATTGCACAAAAATTGGTGTTTTTACACCCTTTGGCCTTCCTCTAAACCCAAACATCAATAGAGAGAGTTAGTGGGAATTAAATGGCCATTGATCTTACTTAATATGCATGAAAACGTTCACCCCTTCTTTAAAGGAAAATTTTGTCATCTTCCTTAATAAGCAAGATTTGCACGTGTCATTTGATTCATAATCAAATGACCCTAAACTATCGAACTTATGTAGCTTAGCCATGTATCTCTCATATCTTGGATCCCCATCCAAAACCATTTTACTCATTTTTCACATCTACAATGCATGTGACCCATTAGGTTCTTGGTTATATTGGCCACTTGAATTAACACTTAATTCGAGCAAGTCATAAGTGGTATCTAATAACACATCGTGACCCCAATTGACCTAATTTAAGCAAGTCATGAGCGGTATGTAGTAACACATCATGACCCCAATTGATCAAAAAGTCAATGGTTTGACTATGAACCCCTTTGATAGATAATGTTCCTTTACAATTCATCATTTCACCGTCTATACGCCAGTTAGTTTAGAGTATGATTAAAGTGTCAACTCTCACTAGACTGGCTACGTCACACCTAGCCTAATTGACGTTAGTTCTTGTCCCCAAGACTCATTACTCAATTGGATATGTCACTGAAGATTATCTTCATGACATTCCATTATGGCAAGAGATTCCCAAGTAATAACCCCAATAAGTGGTCGTAGGTATTATCTCCTTCTATTATGAGTCTTGAATCCTTTATTAGTTATTCAATTACCTTCGAATACCTCAAGCTGTACCCAATATCTCAATAAGTGCTAAAGGTGATTTCCTTTAGAGTACCTCTCTAACATTATCAACCACTTGGAATCACAAAGCGAAGAGGAGCAGCTATCTCAACCTGAGGTGTACCTAAGGAATATTAATGTTGAAACCTTGCAGAATGAAAAAGAGCTTTAGAATCTTGAGAGGTTTACTTAAGGGATTGCTTATGAAAAAGAAATAGAGAAGGAACTTAGAGAAGAAAAAAAATATCATTTAGCTCAAAGGTAAGTGTTGAGCCCCTTATTGCTGTTAACACTAATCCTTCACCTTTACTTAGCAGGTAAGAAAATGAGAATGAAAAGGGTGAAGAGATATTTGAGATGCAAGGACTCAGCAAAGATTAAAAGTTTGAAGATTATGAAGACACTGAACGTGAGGGGCCACCTACTGAAGTGTTATCCCAAATTACCTTATGTAGAGAAAGCACAAAGTGTGACACCTGAAGACCATAATTTTTTCATTTGAGGAGGAAAACAAAGAGTCGAGCTGGTGACAATAAACAAAGGCACTTCTTGGAGGCAACCTAAGAGAAGTTTATTTCTTTTTCTTTATATTTTCGCATTTATTAGGATATGCATGTGTGTTTTTAACTTTGTTTGTTTCTTACGTTTTTAAGTTTTCAAAAGAAAAGAGAAGGAATCAATACAAACAAACAAAAATTTTCTTTTTTTCTATTGCTTCTAGGACTATATATAGTTAAAGAGTGCATTGACTAGAAAAATTCATGGCAACTTGAGCATATACTTTTACTCTTGGGATTGGTATACATTATTTTTAAAAGAGTATTAACTAGTGGTAGACACAAGCTAGTGAGATTTTGAGCCTTTATAGACTGACACATCTATATCAATCTCATTTTCTTTTATTTGTATGTGACCTTAATGACATGTACATCCTAACTTTGCTTTGATTTTATATTCAAGACCACATTTTTATCACTTGCGTTGTCATGGAAATGATATAGGCATTTTTTTCATAAGCTAGATTAGCCAAATAGCCTTCCTATTGATATGAATTTTTTTTATTAACCCCCTTGAGCTTTATTTGTCTTTTCTTTTCATGCTAAACACTTTACATTCCTTAAAAGTTAAACCTAACCAAATGTCCTACCCAAACTTTAAAGCTAGTGGAGCATTTGTTGATTGTTGATGTTGGTAGATGTACAAAAGTGTAACTGTGGCGGGTGTGCAAATGTATGGTTAGTTATAATTGTTGGAATGTCATTTTATATCTTATCAATGAATTACAATGTTAATGTAGCTTCTTTCAAATGTAAAAAAAAAAAGAAGAAAAAATGTTTAAATGAAATTATTAAGGTGGAAATTCATTTGTGTTGCAAAGTTATTTATGATTAGTTTCTCCCCCTAAGGTTGTATAGATTTGAGTATGAAGCATATGAGGTGGATGTTGTTTTAAAGGATCACCACTTATGGTTATAATGTATTGTTTTTCATTAATTGTTGTGAGTGATTATGCTTCATATGGTTTGTGGTGTGAGAGATTGAATCTAAAATGTGAAATATAGTTTTTGCATTCATCATAACTGATAGTACCTAGTTTTTGGTGAATGTTAGTTTTTGCGCTTGATATTACATTAAGTGTTATTCTTGCTTCACTAGCTTTTTGGGTTTTGTGCTACGTTACCCGAATACATCTGACCTTGACCACATTACAACCTTAAAATAGTTTAATTCAAGATTATGTGTGTGAATCCTAATGGTGGAGAAATGAAATGGTATGCAAAGTCAAGGAATGTCATGATTATGAATGGTGTTTGAGTATACCTATGGATTAATACTATCTAAACATATTTTGTCCAAGTTTACCACTAGATTGCTCAGTTTCTAAAGGTGATGATTATTGGTTAATCATGAGTAGAGGCATTGAATGTTGAGTTCTTGCAATGGTTTTGAAAGTTATTTCTCTTTTCTTATAGCTATCTATTCTTAAGAAATATGGAAATTGTGAAATTGTTTAGTTTATGACTTTGATTTTGTTGTTTTGCTCGAGGACAGTCAAAAGCTAAGTGTGGGAGAATTCGACAGTCAAAAGCTAAGTGTGGGAGAATTCGATATATGCTTAATTGATTATACATTTATCCCATAACACTTAGTGATTAATGCTATGAAATGTTTAAGAAACTTATTTTGGTTCATTTTTGGTTTTAGGTATAATTTAGAAGCATAAAAGCTAAAGTAAGTTAAAAAATGCATTCTTTGAACCGTCCTCTTGATGTTCAATCCCAGTTGTCCTTGTGGAACAAAAAGTAGACATATTAAGATGAAGATGGAATAAGAAAATCCAAGGAAATGAGGCTTGTAAGATGATCTGTAAGATACACGGTCGTGCATCTATTCACACGGCTGTGTATCCAATTAGAAGACATATTTTAGGCATCTCTCTAATATGTATTGTGTTCTTTCTCTTTTAGAAATTGTTTATGTTATCCTATGTTTATTGGATTGGGTATTGTGTAAGAATAATTGAAAGCTCTATTTGATTCTTTTTATGTAAACCCATTGCTAGAATCTTAAATACAATACCTAATCATTGTTTTATAGATTCATTTATGGAAACTAATGACATTGAATCATTAGGGATATTGCAACCTAAGTTAAATGACTTAAGCTTGTGTGGTTGTTGCCTAGATTGGTCTATTTTCCTTATTCATAATGTGGCTATCCGACTAAATCTAGAGAGCTTCTTCTAGGTTGTTTGATAGCTAGGTTCAACTAAAGAGTTTGTTTTAATTAAACATGACATAAGGGAAATTTAGGATTAGCAGAGCTTGTTGTTAATCTATAATTAATAGTCACTAGTAGAGGTATAAGAATAACAAAACAATGAAATAGGCTTATTCATGTGTAGGCCGAGATTTAATCAAAGGCTGGATCCCTAACTCATTCATCATTTTATCACTGGTAGCGCGTCGCAACGTTACCAAAATAACAAGACTAAAACTATAGCTAGCGGTAAGTCTAGGTCCATCCCATAGAGATTAATTCCAATTACTTTCCTAAATTATTTGTATAAGTAAAACAGGGGGATTTTATTTTGAAACAAATTAGAAAATACTGTCAAATTGAATCTATAAAAACAAGTAAAATTAAACAGTAGCAAAGTGATAAAATGGATGAATAAGTTGAAATCTGATTTTTTGGTTTAATCTCGTCCTAAACACAATTTCACAGATGCCATTCAATTATCATCTTCACACCTCTTTTAAGCCTATTGATCATGAACTAACAACAAACTCTATTAATTCTGGTTTTTCCTTAGGTTGTAGTTAATCAAGAAAGACTCATTAATTAACCCTAACTATCAAGAAACCTAGAATAAGCCCTCTAAGTTTATCCAGACAGCTACATTATAAGTGAGAAAAATGGACCAATCTAAGCAACAATCTCACAAGCTCGAATTATTTATCTTATGCTACATTATCTCTAATTATCTAATACCATTTGTTGCCAAATACAACCTTCAACATAACCATTACGTATTGCATTGAAGCTCTAGATATGGGTTTTCATGAAGAATGATTCAATAGAGCATTAAAATCATTCTCGTACAATACCCAATCAATCCATATAAGATAACATAACCAACAAAGAAAACGATACACAGCAACAATCTGCTTAATCTACTCCTTGACCTAAATTGCACCTCCAAATCGGTGTTGGGAAAGTTAACCTTCCATCTCCATCTTTAAGCTCTCACCATCGACCATCCTGTCCATCACCACTGTTAGTGTTGAAGAATGAAGGAAAACTAAAGAAAAAATAAAAGAAAAATGTTTTCGAATAGGTCTATCCCGAATGTCCTCTTCTGCCATCACCCTCTTTTCCTTATGTAGTAAAATTAAAGTTTAAACCAAGGAACACCTAGCGTTAATAGCGCCACTTGGCATTAATAGGGGCATCAGGTGAAAAACAGACCCATGAGTTAATTCTCACAGGTGTGAGAACACACCTCACGGTCATGTATGGTCATGCACGGCCATACAAGGTCCTCTTTCACAGCCATGCATGGTCCTCTCATGGCTGTGAGAGGTACTACATAAGCATGAGAAATTTCTCATGCCCATACGACCCAATATATGTTGTGAGACTTCTCCTTTCTTTATTCTTCACTTGACATTGTATCTTACATCTTCTTCTTCTAATCCTTTTCTTCTTCATACTACATGAATCAATAGAATATGGAAATTAAGAAGATGGTTTCAATGGACATGCTTTCAAGTCACTTTAGCTCCTTCACTTCCGAATTGTACTCAAGATCAAGTATGAGCTAAAGTGAGTATCCTAAGCATTTCTAAGGCATTAATCACTAAGTGTAGTATATCAAATGAATCAACATTT
>JANZXP010000196.1:4042234-4060548 GCA_027576715.1 Erythroxylum flavicans | reverse complement strand
CATTGCTTGTGAGTTTCCAAGTGCCCTCTCTTCTTCGGCTCTTGTCCATTCAGATGGATCTTTTAGAACTATCTCTCCTCTATCGTTAGTAATCTTCGGATGTGCCCAGCCATATAACACTAAGTTTCATGCTTTTATTTCCTGTGACTGAATAAAGAACTTCATCCATGATTTCCATGCAGGATAATTGGAACTGTCCAACAACGGTGACCTAATAATTGATGCTCCTTTTCTTATAGCCATATTCGCGAAACTAGGATCTGTACTCTATCAAGTTCTGAAACGATGACCCTCTCTGATACCAATTGAAAAATCATAGGGAGATAGTTGTTTAGCAAACTGTCCAATTTTATACAATTTTCTCTGGCACAAATAAAACAAAAATCAATAAAACGAAAAATATCAGATGACACCAGAAATTTGGTAATAACTTTGTCTACGTCTGCGGGGCCCTTACCTATATTAATACTTCCACCGAAGTACAATAGATTTACCCAAGACTTTACTGAGCCGACACCACTCAACCCTTGACACTATCTCTCAACCTCACTACTTGTTAAAGAATTTCATACCCAATAACATGACCGACTCGTGTTAGCCTCGTCAGAGGATTTTCCTAAACAACTATTAATTATTGAAAGACAATAAATAAAAGCTCCAAGTGTTTGAAGAATTATCATAGAAACTTAACACTTAAAATTAAAAAAGAACAACTTCCTTATGACCGTAGGTCCTCCAAGAGAGATCTGACAGTTATTCGTGCACGTGAGCCACTCCACAAAGATAATTTCCAGCTTGATCAACTACCATACAATTTGTAAAGAACAGTGCAGAATATATGAATATATAGCTCCAATACGTAGATGTCAACACAATCAACAGTTACACTCACAAACCAACAATTAGCACCACACCATCGTTTTCACGCTAACATCCACCATGGCTGTTGTTGCAAAGAATATTGCTTACTCAAGAAAAGCTTGTAAGAAATACAAGTGAAACCGACGGGTTAATAGCAAGAACCTTGTAGATTAAGCTAAAGTTTGCATCTTTAATCAAATGTGAGTAATCAAACCCCGTACAATAACAAACCAAACGAGAGATGAACAAGTGGCAAATTGCGTGTTGACTTTCATATGGTCGTTGTTGTCCCTTTTAATTGATTGATTGCTGACTCCTAGAGCATCTCTTTGGTTTGTATGTGCTTGTGCCTGTGCCTGTTTTGATTGAGCCATTTCACCTAATCCTCATCCAATCAAAATCCAGCTATCAATCCCCACATGCCTATATGCAAAACCCAATTAATTCTCCAACATCTTACGCCTTTTTACCCTTGAGATAGATACAGTACCTTAACTTTTATTTAAGCACACTACACTAAACATGCACTCTGCACCAAACAAGCACACTGCACACTCACACACACAAAAGCCGTAGATGATTTATTTTTCAGGCAACACACCCAACTCACACTTCACTGTCGTTAGTCTAATATGTTATGTATTTTCTAGAACAGCACAACCACGTGTTATGTTTGGCAAAAAAACCCTTCGTACATGCAGGTAAAAAATACCACAATACCCTTAAACAATCCTTCACCAAATCAACTCCTATACAAGATAGAATTATGTTCTATCTATAATATTATCCAACTAATATTTGAATTCAAGTTAATAAATAAATGCCAATCTAAAAATATGCCAAAATAAAATAGATGTATTTAACATATATCTAACACTGGTTAAACTTGAAGAGTGCTTTGTTATTAATTTTTTTTTATCTTGTAGAGAGTTGTGTTATTATAATATTCTCATCCTTTTTATTGTTTTAAGTGTTAGTTTGAATGTTGGTTGAATGACATATTAACTTTGGTTTAAATCTCAAAACTTGACGAGGCAACTTGTAATTGTGGGGTGAGATATTAGAATTTGTAAATCTTTATTTGAATTTAGTGGATTTATTTGTCGGTTTGACCTGTGATTTTTCTGTACAATGGAGGATTTTTCACGTAAATTTTGATGTTTGCTTCTTTATCAAGTTTTTTATTCTCATACTAATTTACTGATTAAACTTGAAGAGTGTTTTGATGTTAATTTTTTATTAATCTTTTAGAGAGTTGACTTGTTGTCTCCCATCATCAACTGCTTAAAATCAACTAGTCATCCTACTCATAAGATATTGCTTGATCATATGAACAAACCTGAAAATTATATTGGAATCTCGGATGTTGATCGGTGGGTTAGTTTAAGGATAGGAAAAAAGAAAACCTTGAATTTGCAGCCAGGACATCTGGGGTTCGCCGCGTTATGAACTGATTTCTGAACAACGTATTTTGCAAATTAATTTACATACACTTCAATTTTTACGACGAAAAGCGAACAAGAACTAAACTTTTCGCATTTTACATTTTTAGTTATTCCTATTGACTAATACACTGAACTCTTAGCCACTAAGAGGATAAAACGAATGTCCATTTCTGCATGCTTGATTTCCTTGTGAAGCTGATGAATGCACCCAGTTGCTGGAAAATAGAATAAATGGGATAAGATTTGTGAAGAAATAACGGATATAAAAATGGCTACTCTTACCCACATGTAAATTGGTGCATGCAATTGATAACAAAATTAAATTTTAAATTTTAAATTAGCTTTTTAGAGGAAATTTTAATTATTTCGTTTTAAGAATTGGTTCAAAATAAACTGAACCTGTGGTAACACCTTCTTATAAAATAAAATAAAAAAAGGATGGTGCCTCATCATTCATCAGAATTCGAACTCAGAGGCGTTAGCGGACCGAAAAGTGAAACCAATAGGTGAGGTTAAATGGGCAATCCTAGCCCCAGAGAATGCGAGAGAAGGACTTCACTTTTGGTCCAGACGAATGATCTGATCTTTAGTCCACCAAGAATGGCAGCCCAGGAAGATCATAAGCTTCCAGGGATGGTTGAAATCCAAAGGCCAAATGTTTTAACATGACCCAATCTGAATTTAATTTTCTTCATCTGTTGAATTTGGAGGATTACGGGTGTGAGATTTTGAGCTTTTCCAATTTGCATTTACTAAAATGTACGCACACTTCTTGGCCCCTATACCTAACATTCTTCCTGTGTATCATAATGGACCAAATAAGACAATTGTTTGATATGAACATCATACACAACCAACTATTTTAGGTATAAACATCATATCCATTTATCCATTTGTTCAAACTTTGTCAACTACTTCACAACTAACCAATTAGAGGACACACGCACCACCACCCACCCCAGAGATTCTGAGTTCTTTTTTGTTTCTCCTTGACAACCAAAAAGGCCCCCCTTCAACTTTTGTTGTCTTTGTTGATAATTATGATAATGAGAAAAGGAAAAAGGAAGAAACGAAAATCACATCTGACGATAAAAACACTAAGTATATGCAATTAACATTTGTCAAGTGTGTTACTAATGGTTTTTGGAACAAGTTTATTAAATGTAATGATATTTTAATTTAGACATTAAATAAAGCATATGCAACTCCTTAGAAAAAGAAACTATCAATTCCCATAATACTTTTTTGCAAAATTCCATTTCAACACATTCATATCATGTTGCATATTTACAATATTCTTGTTTAGTTGGAATTTGTCTCCTTCAGCTTATTCGTCAAACATATTCTTGAGAGTAGCACAAAAATATTCATATTATGGATGTAGATTTACATTTGTGTGTGTGTGCGTGTTGGAAGAAGAAGTGAATATTGCCCTCTTCAAAATAATACAAAATTAACGAATCCAAATGTGGGCTGACTTCCAGATAAGTTAGTGAATCATCCTTGACCTATCAAACAACAGGCGACCTACCGTTCAGATTAGGACCAGTTGCCACTCTCTCGCTGCCCGCCAAACCGTCAAACTAAATTAGTTGGGACTTGCTTTCATTTCCTATCCAATAAAAATATGCAAACTTCCCTTCAATTCCTCAATCCAGCCTTATTCTCACAAACGTCTCTCTCTTTAATATGTTCTCCTTCCAATATCGCAAAGCATAGACCACCACCAACCACTTTCTTAGTCTGCTCATTTGTAACATTTTGACAACAGATTTTGGAACATCCCCAAAATCTATAGCCATTCTCTCTTCTCAGAAGGCATAAACTATAAGTTCAAGCAAAAGGCATTAGTGGAGTCATTGGCACTGGCATTGTCCAGGAATACTTCTTTGCTTTGCACATGTGGGAGTGAAGAAGAAATTATCAGCTTCGATGGTTGATTTTTAGCTAGGTCTTTGCAGGTATGTAAGATAAATCTCTTACATCTCATCACATTCACAATTTCTTGGAAAGGTTTTTTATATATATAGTATTTCACTCGTGAAGGTCTTAAAACTGGAGAGTGTTTCCATTTTGCTTTTTCCAGATGAAGTTTTCGAGCTTTGAGTGAGGCAAAAGAGATCAAAGATAAGATTGACTTAGCATAAGCCATGCGTTTCGCAGTAGATAGACTGAAGCAAGCAGCCAGTAACTCAACCACCGGAAATTATTCTATTGTGATTAATCACCTTCTTCCAGTAAGTTTGGAACCTTTTGTTTTCAGGATGCAATTATTACCAAAATGATTGATTATTGATAGTGTTAGTAGGATGACTTCATTTCCCTTATTGTTGCACAGAATGATGTGGTTAACTGGAATTCGTTTCTTGCTCTTTTGGTCCATTTGGTCGCTTATGTCGCAATCTTAGGTAGGTATTTGACTCCTCATGAGCTTGTTTCCTAAATATCTTGCCCTTTATTTGCGGAAGTTATACATGATTCATTTTGAGCGATCTCTTTCGACCGCTTTTAATTTTTCAGATCAAATCAATGCTAGAAGATACAAAGCCTCCACGATTATTACGAGTTCAAATCATACTACAATAGTTATATATATACTTAATTCTAACGACATATTTATATCATAATATAGTAAAAAGAAGGTTAAGCAAGCTAATATGGCAATGTTTCAATTGTGCAGTTGTTATGATGTTTATCGTTTTCGTGATTATGAAATGCCTGACGAATTTTGAAGATCAGAGGACTTTGTTAGAGATTAGAGGAAATGACACTGACCCACTACTTCCAACAAAGGCAGGGACAATAACGTATGGAACCTGTGGCAACGATTTGGAATCAGGAAAATGCAGTAGTTGTAGCAGTAGCAGTAGAAGCGGTAGTTTTTCAAGCGAATTATATGATGCTAAGTTGTGCATAATTTGCTTCGATGAAGAGAGGAATTGTTTCTTTGTTCCTTGTGGTCACAGTGCCACTTGCTATTTCTGCGCCCAAAGGTGTGCATTCATTCATAGAGCTAGTGAAAAAACATAACATGTTGGAAGGCAAAAGTGTTTGACAAAACAAATGTTTTTGCAGGATCTTTTATGGGGAAAACAAGGTGTGCCCGGTCTGCCGGAGACTCATTCGCAGAGTTCGAAAACTCTTTGCCTGATAGTAGGGTAAACAACTTTGGGTTATTTTAACAGGTTGTTTTCCAAATTTTATACTCTTCTACTATTTCGTTGGTGTAACCAAAATTTTGTAGCTTCAATTAGAAAGATAAAAAGATGGTTAAGGCTTGTGCCTGAGCTTTATTTGGAAACAATGTGATGATATACTAACACCATATGATCCAGTAAGCCTTGTATTTGATTCTCTATTTCTCATAGCACTATTTCCTGTAAAGAATAACACTATAAATGGATGAAAAGAAATGTCCACTTCACCATTGATTGCTCCTAATTAGAAAGGGCGTGACTTGCAAGGAAGACAAGTGTTTTGTCATTTGTGCCTGAAATTTATAATTAATATTTAATTATGTCATTATTATTTAATAGTCAGATACTATTATTAAATACGAAATTTAATTATATTAAAATAATATTTTATTATTTATAATAATTATTATTATCATTAATAACTATTTAATAATAATAACCACAAAACAACGATAATATGATCATCAAATTTTTTCTTCTAATTATCCGTACCATTATTTAGACATTAAACTTATCATAACCGTCAACTAAAGAATCATTGAACGTCAAACCTTGCACAAAGGTATTCAGAACATCACATTAAATAGAATATTGTTGTCATCCTCTTTTCCAATTGCATAATCTAATTCAAGGAAAAACGACAGCTAATAGTAAACGAGGTAATATGGCAGGTCGTTTTCACTGCGATGAATCTACCAGATATAGTTCCACTTCTCGATTGAAGATATAGACCCACCTCACAACAGAAGATGATAAGAGTCTCTGTCATTTTTCAGGGACCACACAAGGCTAGGAAATTTCCAGGGGACTTCCTCTCCTTTCTTCGGGAGAGCGTTCATTGTTGGGCTTCTAAAAGATAAAGCTCATGAGTTATTCGAGATCACTAATATAATAAAGATAAGTGGAAGATAACGAATAAATGATTTTAGCGTGAAAAATCATTTAATTTATAAGTAAAAATTATAGAATAAATTGACAATAAAATTTACTAAATGAGATAGCATGATATAAATATAAAAGTTTCGAGCTTTCTCACTCAAAAACACCTTATGAAACATCTATAACTAATCCAGCTCTTTTAGTTTTCTCCAAAGCTTTCTCAAAAAACTTCTAGAATTAAGAACAAATTGACATATATATAGCAATACTACTCCCAACTAATCTTAGATATAAAACTTTAATAACATTATAGTTGACGAATGATATTTAGACTCTAAAACTCTTATATCATCATGTATTTATGTCCCTTACAATTTCTATCTCTTAAACTTATCTTTAAATTACAAAATGATAGGATTTTATGTCACATATGGTTACACACATGGCAGTGTACAATGACCGTGTCTGAACTTTAAACTTCAAAACTCAATGTGATAGAGATACACAGTCACAGTGACTTACACGAACACAGTTGTGTCTACCACTTACACGATCGTGTTTGATCTTGAAGTTATTGCCTTTAAATTTCCTCATAATTACAAAAGCTTACATAATCATGCACACGGTCGGGTCCACCTTTGACATGGGCATCTACTTCAAAAATAGCTTTAACTCATCAGTTTTGCCTCAAATTTGCTCGAACTTTGTTCCTTTTGATCCATAAAGACAACTAACACTATTAGAGTCCAAATTTAATGGTATTAAACAAACAAAAGTCCATAAAATGGGGTTATACTTATAATAATCTCCCTTTCTAGTCTAATTTAGAGGAGAAATCTATCACCTTATTAATCACTTGAAAGTCATTCCATCGAATTACTACAAAGATCAAGCTTATTCTCGAGAACCACCTTCGTTAACATGCCGGCACCATTATTGTCTATGTAAATTTTTTTCAACTTCATCAATTGCTCCTTAACCACAAGCCACAACCAATGATATCTCACATCAATATACTTACTGCAAGAATGATACATAGAATTTTTGCTCAAATCCATAGCACTTTGACTGTCATAGAAAACCATATACTCATCTTATTTTACATCTAATTCTTAGAGAAATCACTTCAACTAAAGCATCTCCTTTCCAGCTTTTACAACTGCAACATATTCTACCTAAATAGTAGGCAAAGCTATACACTTTTGTAACTTAGATTGCCAAGAAATAGCTCCCATCATAAATTTGAACAGAGAGTCTAAGATCAATTTTTTGTTATTGAGATCACTAGCCATATTGCATCTGTGTATCTTTCTAGAATTGGCTCACTACTTCCAGAACACAAACATAATACATAAATGACCCTCAAATATTTGAAGGTTCACTTTATTACTTCCTAATGTACCTTTCCCAATAAAAGTCTACTCATCAATCCAACAGCGTGTGTAATGTCTGGTCTAATACACACCATAGCATAGATTAATGATCCGACAACAGAGGAGTACAAAATATAGGGTAGACACTCTTTCTAATTTTCAGTAATAGGATAAGCTCTCTTGCTTAACTTGAAATGAGCTGTTAATGGTGTACTCAATGGTTTCACATGTTTAGGGATGACAATGGGCTGGATCAGGCCAGAGGTTAACCGGATCGTGGCCCAGTTCGACCACAGGCTAACTAACCCGTAGGTGATCCCTAGCCTGATGGGCCACGGGCAGACGGGGTCAACCCGATTAACCTTTTCAAAAATAAAAAATAAAAAACAACAGGCTAAAGTCAAGCTAAGTCGGGCCACATTTGCCATCCATATGCTTCATATTGAACCTCTCAAGCTTTCGTTCAATAAATTTCTCTTATGACAACCACAACTTTCTAGCTTCTTGTCATAAACAATCTTTATGCCTAAATTTGTCTTGCATGACCCAAATCTTTTATGTCAAAGAACTTAGATAAGTCCTCCTTTAACCTGCAAATTATGCAATATCTTTTCTAACTATTAACATATCATCCACTTACAAGAGAAGGATGGTAAATTTACAATTAGAGAAAATTTTTAAAATACACATAAGGATTAGTTATCATTTGCTTATACCCATTTATCGTCATAATCAAATCAAAATTCTTGTACTAATACCTTGGTGCTTGTTTGACTTCTTCAATTTTCACACTAATTCTTCTTACCCTTTAACTTTTAACCCTTTTGATTGCTCCATATAAATCTCCCCATCCAAATCGCTATATAAGAAAGCAATCTTCATATGAAGTTGCTCGAGTTCAAGATCCAAACTAGTAACTACTCCTAATACCGTGCATATTGACGTCATCTTGATTACTGGTGAGAAAATCTTGTTGAAATTGATACCCTTGTTTTGATTGTAACCCTTCACCACTAGTTTCGCCTTATGCTTCATTAGCTGGTCTCCATCTTTCTTGATCTTGAACACCCATCTATTCTTTAAAGCTTTCTTGATTTTGGGAAGCTTCACGAACTTATAGGTTTTATTCTTCTTTAATGAGTCCATCTCCTCTTATATTGCCATGAACTAAGAGTCTTTGTCTTTAATTGATTGCACCTATTAGAAGTTATCTGGCTCCCATTCAGTAATGACTAGGAGCTATTTTGAACTATGATATCTTATGGAAGGTTTCTTAACTTTATTTGACCTTCAAAGTTGGACATCTTTCAATGCTTAAGCATGTTTTCACTCCCACTCATAATGCTTATAATCCTCTCATATATCATCTACATGATATGTCCCATATGACTCATTATCATCAAATTACCCCTGATCAATATCATCCTATGGTGGCCCATGTTTGCCTTCTTCACTCGTAGGCTAATCAACAAAACTAGGAACAGAGGTAGAATCCACAATCCCTAACGATAAACTGTTGAAAGCAATATTGTCTTCTTCGAAGTGATTTGCACCCATCTTATGCTCATATAAGATTATATCCATGCTTTTAATAACCTTTCACTTTTTTAGGTTGTAAAGCCTGTACCTAAACTCCTCGTCCCCATATTTAATAAATATGCAAGGACTAGTCTTAGAGTCCAACTTTAATCTCTGCTCTTTTGGCATATGCTTAAAGACTTTTCATCCAAACACCCTCAAGTGCGAATATGTTGGCCCCGGGTTTTGATTCCTATTTTATGATGTCACGGCGCCAAAATTGAAGTCTTTTTAAAATAAAAATAATTATATTTATAATTAATATCAAAATAAAAAGAATTTAATTCCTTGGTGGGAGCAAAAATAAATACATAAACAATTAAAATAAATAGTCTAGAATAAATTTGACATGAAAATAAATTAAAAGAAGTAATGAAGGGTCCCTTTTCAATATAAACAATTAATAATAAAATAATATAATATAATGAGAAGTCAAAAATGGGGCGTAAAACAAATAAATCCTCTTATGAATTAACGAAATAAAAAGAAGAAGCAGAAAAGGAAAAGTCACGGGCAATCGCTACTATTCACCATTTATGCACGATCGTGACTTTTATTTTTATTTTAAAAAAATACTACAATTTTTGGCGCTTTGTCGTCACAAATAGGAACCGAGACTCGGGGCTAACAGAATAGGTTAAATCCTCCCCTTTCTATACTCTCTAAGGAATGTTAAGTTCCAAAGGGACTGAAGGAATTTCGTTGATCACATATATTGCGATTTTGATTGCCTCACCCCAAAAAGGACTTTAGTAGTTTCAACATTCAAATCGTACACCAAACCTTCTCCACAATGGTTCTATTCATCCTCTTGGTAACACTATTATGTTGTGGGGTACTAGGTTCTATCATTTCATGTCTTATGTTATATCTTGTACAGTTTTCTTCAAATTCATTAAAGGTATACTCTCCTCCATTATCAGTTGGAAGACATTTCAACTTTTCTCCCTCTCCTTTTAGACCATAGCATGAAATTTCTTAAAGGTCTTATACACTTGGTGTTAGGAAGTCATGGATTAATGCATCACATGCAAACAAGGTAGTGGAAGTGTTGGAATCTAAATTCCTACCCCATGACATCCCCAAAATTCTAGGATCTTAGATACATGCATACATAGATTATAAGAACATGAAATTTCAACACTTGTACCTTTGATAATGCTCCTCCTTTCTTGAATCTTCTCCTTGTTTGGGTTGTAGTGAACTCCAAACACCTTCCTTGATCACTCAACAATATACAAAGATGAAGAAGAAGCGGTGTGTAAGGGTGTTTAGAGCACCAAACTAGATGAGTTTAAGTAGATGCTCAAATGGAGAGATAGATTAAGATTATGTTGCATGAAATTAGATTCATGCAACAATTGCATCAAATGCATGAACAAGACTCAATATCACTTCTCTCTAACTCCAGAACACTTCTGGACCCTTTATTCTCTCACTTAAGTGTGCATTAACTTGTTAGTCCTCCTATACATAAGTGAGATATCATTTGTCAAGCCTTCGGCCAGGATCGTGACCTACTTCATTGACAGTCATGCACACTTTATTTTTCATTCGATCTTTTATGCGTGTGACCCTTAGGTTCTTGGTTATTTTAGGTATTTGAATTAACTCTTAATCCGAGCAAATCATGAATGATTTCATGCCACTTGAATTAACTATTAATTTGAGCAAATCATGAAGGGTTTTATGATGTGAATTTACCAAAATATAAGTGGATTAACACACAAACTCTTCAATAGTTAACTATCTGACTTACAAACCTTTCCATAGACAATTACCATGCAATTTGTCCTTTCACCATTCTATACCCTACTTGGTTCGAAGTATGGGCTATGTGTCAACTTCCACTAGATTGATTACATCACATCTAGTCCAAGCTATGTTAGTTTTTGTCCTGAGATCTCATTACTCTCTCTTTATGACACATAACTGCTCTAACTAGAGACTCCTGAGTAATGACCCCAATAAGAGGTCGTGGGTACCATCTGCTTCTATCAGGATAGTTGTACCCAATCACCACCCTATGAGCGACCTCGTGTGAGGCAACAAGGAATGATGTCAAAGCACATGATCAGTATCCAAGATATTCTTGAGTACCTCAAGTCTAAAGATATTTGCACCATTGCTATGATGAAATTAATCATTGACATTTGATAGATCATTCAAATGATAATCTCACAGTGAGTCATCCGAGATACTTACTACTCTTAGTAAGCATCCACATGTTAACTCTAAACATCTCATGCTTACGGTTTGTGAGATTCACTGATTGATCAAATTAAGGAGTATAACATGTGCTACTCTATCTGGATTAATAATGTCTTGTCTTATTAATTCTATGGCTAAGGATTATTTAGATACTAACATAATTGCACATGATAGGAATCTCATTACTATGATCTCACCATGATTTCCTTCATGCTATGTTTTGTATCATGGACTTCATTAATCCAATGTAAGATCGACATCAATTCATAAATAAATGAACATCAAATAAATGAAAATTTGCCTTTCGTTTTATTAATCAAAATAAAGTTTGTACAAAAGTGCTAAAGTTGATTGCCTTTAGAGCACTACTCTAACACTTAGGTTTTTGTTTTCAGTATAAAGACCCAAGACTTATATGTAGCGTTATTGATAAAGGTAATAAAATACTTATTATCCCTTAATAACTCCACCTTCATAGGACCACATAACCAGAAGTGCTCCAGCTCCAACTTCGCCTTCCTTCTGGTAGACCTTTTTTGAAATAAGACTCGATGTTGCTTTTTAGCCGTGTAATAATCATAGGAGTTGAGTGAAATCAACTTCTTTATAAGGGTAAGTGATTTTCCAGCCAGTAACTTCATCCTTTTCTCGCTAACATATCTTAAGCTCTAGTGCCACAAATTTGGTGAAGTTTTTTCTTGAACTACATGTAATTTTCTAACACACACCTTTAAGTGTGTCTTGCATAAGGTGCAATATAATCCACCACGAGCAACCGTCAATGTTTTTTTATACAACTTCTACTTTCCATCTTTAAAAGTGTGTCGATATCCCTCTTGGTCTAGACCATTCACACAACAGATTGAGACTCAAGTATGAAACGTGCCAAACTCCTCTCAAGGTAATATGCACCTAATGTTAGTCTAAACTTGAATATCACCTATAGTGACGACGCTGGCAGAGCTTTAATTACTCATCTTCATATTTTTAAAATCACCACTCTTGTAGTTGGTGAAATATGCCCTCTTTGGAACACAATGGTACAATGTCAATATATCAACAAGCCACAACTAATATGGAGACACTCATTGGTCATCCAAATCAGTACTTGATGTTATTGCTGAAGTATTTTTTTTGTCTCCATCCTTTTGGTTATTTTGCTTCTTATGGTCTCTTCCCCTTGTAGCATAACTTCTTTATGTGACCAGGTTTAGTGCAGTAGTAACACATTATGTTCTTTTTGTCATCTCTCGACGTCGAGCTGTTCTTCAACTTATCTTATCCTTTAGGACCTTTATGTGACCAGGTTTAGTGCAGTAGTGACACATTATGTTCTTTTTGTCATCTCTCAACTTCGAGCTATTCTTCAACTTGCCTTATCCTTTAGGACCTATACTCTTGCTTCTTCCTTTGTTCTCAACCATAAAAGCTTACACATTGTCAACACTGGTCTCCTTCCTCCTAATCTCTTTATTAAACTTTTGCTTTTTGATCACAACCAAAGAAAGCACACCATTTAAAATGGAGTTACTGATAGTTATAACTAAAGTTTTCCAACTACTTGGCAAAGAACTTAATAGAAACAAAGCTTGTAATTCATCATTGAGGATAATCTTCATCGTAGTCAATTTATCAATGTTGTCCCAAAAATCATTGAGAGGCTTTGAAATTGATTTCCCCATCTTCAACTTCAAGTTCACAAGTCTTTTAATCAAGAAGGCCTTGTTATAAGCAGTCTTCCTCTCATAAAGACCCTTCAACTTCTTCTATAGTTCAAAAGGATCCATCTCTTGAGATAGTTGATTGAATATACTGATATCAATCCATTGTCTAATAATTCCCAAAGTCTTACTCTTCATCTTCTCCTATTCTTTTTCTATCATCTTCTCCAATTTAGAAAAGACTTTGTTATTTATACTTTTGTTCACATCAATTGGATCATAAAGGTCCTTAAAATATAGGAGATCTTCCATTATAGGTCCCTATATCGAATAGTTAGTTGATGTCAACTTTATCGTAAAGCTATTGTCATTCTTCATATTTGTAACTCCGATACCATTTGTTAGGGCTCCAAGTAATAAAGCTGACAATATATCTGCGATAACTCAATCAATAACAAACTATTCACACAATAAAGATGACTAAAAGATAATAAACACGGGATTTTAATTTGGAAAGGTCTTATGTAAAGGTTAAAACTGCATGACAAGTATGGGATTTTAATGTGGAAAGCTCTTTTGTAAAGGTTAAAATTGCATGACAAGTTGGTAATAAAATTCACTAAATCAAATAGCAAGATAAAAACGATAAAGGTTTTAAGCTCTCTCGCTCAATAACACCTCACAAGAAAACTACAGCTAGTTTAGCTCTTTTAACTTTCCCTAAAGCTCTCTTAAAAAACTTCTAGGATTTAGTATATATATATATCTCGAATATCAAACTTTAATAGAACTATAGTTGATAAATGCTACATTAACTTTTAAACTCTTTTATCATTATGTGTTTCTATCTCATATAACTTATATCTTTCAAACTTATTGATAAAATGTGATTTCATCTACCTTATTTTCTGATAATATTTGTTACTATAGACGTCTCTTCTCTATAATATGTAGATAGATCTTATCTATAATATGTTTTCAATCTTTTTTGTTCATATCCTCTTTTATCTCATGTATCTACACTAGTCTATATAAAGGTTTTAAAACCTCTGTAAATAGTATCAAAAACACAACGCAACTATTCATTTATCATGGTATCAGAGCTCACATCGAGCATATGATTTTTTCATACAACATAAACATACACACTCTAGAAGGCAACCAATATCCAAACTTCAGAAGGTTAACAACGATTTGACAAAATTATCACAGCAGACACGCACAACACCAACATCCACACTCCAGAAGACAATCCATTCTTCATCAGAATTATCCTAGAAGGCATTCCCAACAAAATTCAATCTCACAATCAAATGGAAAACATCAATACACCAACATTACTATTTAATCTAATTACCAATTTCCTCACAACACCATTGGATTCCACCAATTATCTTATTTGGAAAAATAAAATTTAGGTTATTTTGATCACTTCTGACCTTATTGGTTATATAAATGGAACCATATCCCAATAGTTGTGGCCTCCAGCTCAGAATCTTCATCTCTAAAATTTCAAAAATGACACAAATACAATCACCTTGTCTACTACTGCTAAGTTAGATCTGCGACATCAACATCTTAGTTATCAGTGTCACTCTACCTTATCTAGTTTATCTTCTATTTTACTAAAAAGTCAACATACTCAGTGCATAAGGCTCCCCGCTTTGCGGGGGCCTGGGGAGGGTTATGATGTACGCAACATTCCTTTTGTATTTTTACCAATTAAATCAAATGTTATTAATTCTTGTACTTCTTGTCTTAAAGGAAAAAGTATTCTTCTTTCATTTCCAGTATCCTTTCGTCTCTCTACAAAACACTTACAACTTATTCAGTGTGATATTTTGGGACCTTTCTCGTTTCTTTCTTTATCTGGGTATCGATACTTTATTGTCTTTATTTATGACTTTAGTCGTTTTACCTAGATTTTTCCTTTGGTTCAAAAGTCACATTCACTTCTCTGTTTTTAAACTTTCAAAACATAAATGAAAACCTTTTCTCCACAATATTAAAACTTTTCAATGCGATAGAGCTCTATAACTCATCAATGGCATCTTCGTCCAATTTCTTATGACCTATGGCATCACTTATCATATCTCTTATCCTTATACTCCTTTAAAAAATGGCCTTATAGAATTTAAAATTCACCATATCACTTAAACAGAACTTATCCTCCTTTTACATGCCTTTCCACCTAAATCTTTTTAGTTTAAAGCATTCTCCACTACTACTTACTTCATCAACCTTTTACTTATACCCGTTCTTACTTATCAGTCTCCTCATGAAGCACTTTTTCACACTAAACCTAATCTCTCTCATCTTCAAGTCTTCAGATGCATATGCTTTCCCTTTTTAGGCTCCTCCCCTTTTGATAAACTCACCCCTAAATCTACTCCCTATGTCTTTCTATAATATAGCTCCAAGTACAAAGGCTATCATTGTGTTGATCCTAAAACCTCTAAACTTTATATCTCTCATCATGTGCGCTTCCTTGAACATGATTTTTACTATTCCACCCTTTCATCTAATCATTCTTCTTCCCCTTCTCCTCCTTTTATTCTCTCCTTACCTTTACCTTTTACCCATTCGCTTCCTCCACCTACTTCTCCACCTTCACCTACTCCTCCACAAACATCCTCTCATCCTCTGTTCACCCACACATGTGATCAAAGCCATGTTCATTGCTCAAGTGCTGATTATAATAGCTATTCCACACTTGTTACCATTTATAATCCCACATCTTTCACTCAAACCAACAAATTTCCACACTGGAGTCAAGTCATGCTTGATGAGTTCACTGCTCTCCATTATAATCATACTTGGACTCTCATTCCTCCTCTGCCAAATTCCAACATTGTTGGTTGTAAATGGGTCTTTCGTTCTAAGTGAAATTCTGATGGCTCTATTTAACATCATAAAGCTTAACTGGTAGCTAAAGTTTATCATTAGACTTTTGGAATTGACTATATTGATACCTTTAGTCTTGTTATCAAACCCACCACCATTAGCATTGTTCTCACTCTTGCTTGATATCATAATTGGCCTATTCGTCAAGTTTGTGTCAACGATACTTTCTTTTATGGTCACCTCCAAGAACAAGTTTTTATGTCTCAATCTCTTGGGTTCACAAATCCCCACTATCCCAATCATATATGTCATCTCTACAAAGCTCTGTATGGATTGAAAAAAATCTCCTTGAGCCTGGTTTTATAGGTTAAGTAAAAAATTTATTGATCTTGGCTTTGTCTCATCCAATCAAATACTTCCCTGTTTATTCATATGACCTTCAGTCATACAACCTTTGTCTTATTTTACATAGATGATATCTTGTTTATAGGTTCTTCACCATAGTCCATTGCAACTCTCATTACTCATGTCAACACGCCTTCACAATCAAATATTTAAGTCCACTTCATTACCTCCTTGGTATTGAGGCTCTCACTATGCCTGCTAATCTTTGACTCACTCAACATACCTACATCAAATATTTACTTCTTCGCATTGATCTCCACAATTCTAAACTTGCACCCTCACCCATTACCCCTACCATTCCTTTATCTAAAAAATCATGTTCATCCCCTTCCTGATGCTACTGATTATCATAGCACCGTTAATGCCCTATAATATCTTTGCGTCACTTTTCCTGATCCAATTTGTTGTCAACAAAGTCTCTTAGTTCTTACATTATCTTAGTAATGTCTACTAGACTGTAGTCAAACAGATTCTTTGTTATCTTTGATATACATCTTCTTATGGCATTCACTTCACTAAATCATCTTCTCTTAATCTTCATGTTTATTATGATGCTTATTGGGCTTACTGTCGTGATTATCATCATTTTACATCTGGCAACTACATCTTTCTCGAATCCATTCTCGTCTTTTGGAGTAAGAAAAAACCAATAGTTACTTTATCTAGTACTAAATAAGAATATCGTAGTATTGCTCTTATAGCTGCAGAACTTTGTTAGATCACTTCACTTCTTGGGGAAATTGCTTCCTCTCACATCAAACCTACTCTTTGGTGTGATAACCTTGGTGCTACTTTTCTTGCTTCTGATCCAGTCTCTCATGTTTGCGTAAGGCATATTGAGACTGACATTCACTTTATTTGAGATTTGGTAGCAAACGAATCCCTTTACATCCAACATATCCCATCTACTGACCAGATTGTTGATGTTTTGGTGAAAGCTCTCTCTTTGACCATATTCCAACATCTTTGAGACAAACTCATGATTACTTGTGCTCCTGAGTTTAAGGGGGCTAACACGTGATTTTAGCTACCTCATTTTCTGATAACAACTGTTGTTATAGATAGCTCTTATTTGTAATATGTTTTTCAATCTTTTCTATTCATATCCTCTCTTATCAGATATATCTATACTAGTCTATAAAGGTTATAAAACCTCTATAAATAGTATAAAAAATACAACACAAACATTCATTCATCACTTATCTTTAAATCTTAAAAGGATGTGCCGCACATGGTTATCCACACTATCGTGTATAGTGACTTTATCCAACCTTTAAGCTTTAAAACTTGATGTTGCAAAACTACACAATAACAACGACTTATATGATCATATTTGATCTTGAAGCTTCACCTTTCACAGTTATGAAGCTTACACGATCATACACATGGGCGTGTCCACCATTGACATGAGTATATGCCTTCCAAACATAGGCGTGCACTCCAAAAACAATTTCAATTAATCATTTTCTACCTCAAATCTATTTAATACTTATTTCAAGCTATATAATATATTACTATAGTCCAGATTTAGTGATATTAAACAAACAAACATCTTTAAAATGGGACTGGACCACAATATTCATCTTAACACCAAATTTGTCGTTGGTGGTCTAAACTCTCATTTTACCTTCATTAAAATTGTTTAAAGAAAATAAGAACCAAAGGTGGAGCTTACTCGTACAAAAAGTGTCAGGCATTAAAACACTATTTTAAGGGGCATGTACTGTTGGATCCCGCTTTTAGGATTTTCATATTTTTATTTTATTTTATTTATTTTATTAAATTAGTATGCATGAAAATAAATTAGAATTTATGAATTAGGAATTTTTGGAGTCTAATAAGGTATATTTTGAATTTTAT
>JANZXP010000196.1:4031664-4042134 GCA_027576715.1 Erythroxylum flavicans | reverse complement strand
TAGTAGCATGTCAGCATGAACATTATAGTATGTATTTTGCGACCATGATACTGTATGTATTTTGCGATTGAGATATTATTGCGACATTATAAAACAAATTATGAACTATGTAACTCTTTGTTGTTGTGAAGTGATACTTATATATGTATGCTGAATTTTCATCTTATGAAATTAGTTGTGTGCTGAATGTTGGGAGATGTTGTGATGGTTTGGTTGTGATAAATTATGTAGCAAAGGAGTTTGGTATGTAAGAAAATCTATGTTGGTTCTGGTCCTTTGAGTTGGGTATGAGAATTGTTTGTGAATAGATGAGTGAAAATAGAAAATTTGGTAAAGATGTGATCTGAAACTTTGAGGAATAAACTGCACTGATCTAGTTAGATTTAGGTTAAGTGGTCTACATGAAAGTTGTAGTATGTAGATTATTCTTTTAGCTTTCTAACGCTATAAAGATTGAAATTTTTGGATTTTAGATGCAGAAGTTATGACTCTTATAAGGTAGCTATGTTTGGGTGCATTTTTGTATAATTTGAAGTATGAATTTGGCTGAAATGGTAACCTTGCTTTAATGATTAAACTGTATCAATACAGGTCGAATTAGGTAAAATTGTCTCATAAAAGTTGTAGGTCTTAATCTTAGCTTTCCAACGATATATAGTTTGTAATTTTTGGATCTCTATATTGAAAGATATGTTGCTTAGAAGTAAGGATGTCTGAATGGGTAAAATTGTGATAGTGAGGTGGTACGATCGCGAATTGGGCAGATTTTTCTACAATTCGTGATTGCGACTGAGGGGCGATCGCGATACCGGCTCAAAAATCGCAATCGCTATGCAGCGCGATTGCGATCAACCTGAAAATTTCCGCGAAATCGGGATCGCGACGAGGCGCCATCGCGATGGACTAAACCTTGCTCAAAGTTTTTATGGAAACTTTTTAATAAATTGTGGGGTAATATTTTTACCTTTCCTATGAATTTTCTTTATTTAAAAACCATTATTATCTATTTCTTGAAATCATTTATTAAATTGTGTATTAATTGTTTTTATTAAATTTTTGTTTTTGAATAATTTAATTTTATGCCTATAATTATTCTACGATCCCACCACGAATTTACCTTGCCTAGTCCTTAATTAAATTTAAATGCTATGATTTATTTTATTTCATTGCAATGTTTCCAAAATATATATTTATAATAAATATCAAATGGTGACACGTAGTCACCATAAAATCTGTACGGGGACCAGGGCCAACATGTACAATGACATACATTTGGCTCACAAATATAGGTTAAGTTTTCAACTACTAAGTAATAAATATTTTACTCGCTTGATGTGGTTACAGTGTAGAAATTGTGGAGAATTATGTTTCCAGATGCACTCGGCTTTGGTTCTTTCCTATCTTATCAGCCTCTTTAAAAAGTCATGACCTGCATTCTTTTTTAGCTTCAGTAGTTAATAACCACTTGTCATCCTTTAGATAACATTGGATCATCGTATGTTGTGTTTAGGAATCTTTTGATCTTTTGACCTCGATATATTGTTTGTTGCTACCCTATAGTGCTTTTCATGGAAGTGTAGATTGTGACAAGGATTTAAAATGCCCCGGCATTTTCTAAAGATGAGTTCTTTCATAGGCCAAGTATGCGAGTCCATTATTCGAGTCTTGATAACAATAGGTGAAAATCCCAAAGGATATAGTTTTGCATAAATTATGAATGCCCGCAGTCACTATAAACTTTCTGACAAAAACGAAAACAAAACAATTAAAAACGAAATAACAAATCAACACCTGAGATTTAGTAACGCCGTTCAGCACACCTTGTCTACGTCTGCGGAGCCTTTACCCCGCTTAATTACTTTCACCTGTGATACAACAATAGTTTTATTCAAGGCATTACAGAGCCGACTTAGCTACCTTGACACTATCCCTTGTCCTCATTATCCGTGAAAGTAAATCACACTCAATAATATTACCTCCTTGTACTTACCTCAACAGAGGATTTTTCTCAACAATTTTTAACAATAAAGATAATAAACAGACAACTCAAATGATTAAAATAATAAAGAACATAGATAAATACACTTGAGATAAGAAAATCAACTTCCCTAATTAATTAAGCTCCTTCAATGATAGATCGAAAAGTTGTTCACCAAGAGTACTGCTGTATTCAACTGCTGGAATTTTTACGCATACCACCACCATCCATATTGGATATCACAACTTGAGCTCTATATGCCATTGCTATTCCATCTGCTGTACCCATTGTCTAGGTGATAAGTACGTCAATTGATCATCGTCCACACAAAACTAAGTGAAGGTCTTTTCTTAATCTTATTCGTTTAGATAATGACTCCATTGGCAGAGGATTCGTTGTAGATGAGTAGATATGGCCAGCCCCACCTGATGTAAGTAATGTCACCTTGGATATGAATCTAGCAACCTCTTACGTTTAAAAATTCAAAGTGTTCACTCCAAGAAAAACTAGCTGAATCATATAAAAGAACAACAGAAAGACCATAGTTGCATACCAATCCAATCGACAACAACAAACCAAAGAACTCACAATATGTCACGTGATTTACCAAGAAGATTTCACTAGATAGAGTTCTATCTACATACAATCACCTACCAAATACTATCCAAGATCACTTTAAGATATCAGCCTCCAAGTCATGCAAAACTCCTTTTTAAAAACAACAGTATTTAGTCCAATACACATATGAAACCTAACCACAGTCCAGTTGCAATTAACCAACCAAATCTCCAAAAAATATGTTATCCCATCTTGATTAGAATTTAAAACTAATAAGCATTATCTTAGAAGACCAATTATCAAATAATGTCCAAAATTAAATAATAATATATATAACATATGTCTTAATAGTAGGTAAATGAATTTTGAAAATTCCCGAAAGATGTAGTTTTGCACAAACTATGAATTAGTCGCAATAATTATAAGCTTTCTGACCAATATAGATAAAAAAACAAAATCAAAATGCAAAATAAACAAATCAACCCCTGAGATTTGGTAACGTAGTTCAGCACACCTTGCCTACGTCTGCGGGTCCCTTACCTAGCTTAATTACTTTCACCTGTGATACAACAATAGTTTTACTCAAGGCATTACAAAGCTGACTCACCTAACCCTTAACACTATCCCTCGTCCTCACTACCCGTGAAAGTAAATCACACCCAATAGTATGACTGCCTTGTACTAACCTCAACAGAGGATTTTTTTGAACATTATTTGATAATAAAGGGTGAAAATAAAATAACTCAAGTGATTAAAATAACAATGAACATAAACAAAGAGATTTGAGAAAGAAAAAAAACTTCCCTAACAATGTAGCTTCATCAACAAAAGAATGAGAAGTTGTCCATCAAAAGAATCTACTGTGAACCTTCAATATCATCATTGGAACATCCCACGCACAGCAACTGAAAAGTCAGCAACGAAACAAACATCTTTCCATTGAAAATGTTACAAACTATGAAGCTGCAAAAATACTAAAACTGTTGGAAGTTTTTCATAAAAAAACCTTTATTGTTGACAACCCAAAAATTCCCTCATAATAGATAGAAAACACAACTCTTCAATTTGGAAAAATCACCAACAAAATAAACGTTTCTTCACTGAAACATTGCAAACAACAGAGTTGTAAAATCCACGATGCCTGCTGGAATACCTCACCTCCACCACTATCAACAGTCACTAGAAACACACACGATTAACTCCCAATTAGCCCAACAAAAATAACCCAAACGATCAAGAATATCAACCACTGAAATCACGAAAACATTTGGAGTTTTCATATACGATAAATCATAAAAGACAGACACAAATTAACACGCCACGAAAACGATTAATAACCACCAAAGATTCACGCAAATACAAGGGAAGTGTTTAGCAAACATCTTATCAGCTATTTTTTAGCTTATTGACTAAAAGTTAGCTTTTGACCATTTTAAAAAGATATTGATGTGTTTGGTGAATGACTTATTGGTTAGCTTATTTAACTCCAATAAGCTGATTTCTAAAAGCTTCATAAGAGGAGCTTTTGGAGTTAATTATTTGCCTAATGAAGTATTGTCCTCCATTTTACTCTCTACTTTTGCTCTATGTGTTTTCAAAGTTGGCTTTTTTTTATCGTACAACTATGTCGTGAAGTTTGGAAGAATATAATAAAGGGGTCAATTAAACTTTTTAATCTCTTTTTAATTTTATAATATTAGTTTACATTTAAAAATACCATAATATTAAGTTTTTGAACATAAAGAGTCACATAAGATTAATATTTTTAGTATATAACTACTATATATCATATCTGTGTCATACTATAATTATAAATATTTTTAATTTGTTAAATAATAAAATTCATACAAATTATATGAAAAATACCAATATGATGTAGCTCACTGCATCATTCATATTAATCGAGAATTTAACGTTGAATTATTATTATTATTATTATTATTATTATTATTATTATTATTATTATTATTATTATTATTATTATTAATTAACTAATTAAAGTTATAAACTTAATTTTTGTAAAATTAAATATCTAAATTTAAATTCTTATAAGAATATTCAACGAAATATTAAGAAATATAATATTCATGCACTTATAATTTGTTTTTAAATTATGCCCTCATAAGTCATTTTACTCATCAACAGCTAATACTAAATAACTAAATTTACCAAACATCTTTAATAAACAGCTAATATTATTCGCCGGTCAAATCAGTTGATATAATCAACTAACAACTAATGCAATCCGCTATTTGCTAAATAGGGTCAATATCACGGTCATGTCATATCTAAGGTAGCAATGTGGCTGCTTTCTTAAAAAAAATTAAAAATTTTAATGCTTACAAAGACTTGTGAGAGCATGAGTGCACACATACACGGAAACTTCATTTTTGCTCTGTTGGCCTTGGTTTTCTCACATCTTCCTAAATTAAAAGAAGTAGTTTTGAGATGTTTAAACATAATTAATGGAAGGAAATATGGAGAGAAAACTAATCACCTTAACTTTCGCTAAAACTCAATAATCGCACATTTCATTCCAATTTTTTTCAGTCAATCGTTCAAGAACATGTCTCCTTGCCTCTTCTTCGGAAGGAAAAGACTGATAATATTTATGAAGTCGACACCGATGATCCTTCACCCTTTGTTTCAACAGTGAACTAACACTGCTTAAAACCTCATGTGTGTCGATATAAACGATATTGAGATTCATCTGTGAAAACACGTATTAGATAAGTTAATATTTTACTGAAGTAAAATTGCAATCCATATAATGAAATTAATTAAAAAATTACTGAAACTTTATCCAAAACATTTTGCAGCAAGTTGTCTTCCTTCAATTGCCTGAAGTGTTGAAGGCAAGGCAACTCATTCCTCACGACGACGCCCAATTCATTAGCCAATTTTGCAGCTTAGATCTTATCCACTGGGTGCCCTTGCGTGGGATCAATCGTCACTGATAACTTGGTATTCATTGCAACATTCATCCGTTGCAACTCAGTCGCTTTTATTTTACCTCTACCTCGTTTTCTAAGGCCAGTATTAGAACCTGGAAAAAAATATAATGATAAAAACACACTAAACATGTAATGAGAGCATAAATGTAAATATGTTTGTTTATCAAGAACAAACCTGAAGATCCTTCATGACTACCAGACGATGTTGGTAAAGGTAGTTATTGCCGACTTTCCTCATGCGATGATGCAATTGCTGGTTGTTCTGAGGGAGGAACTTCATCGCTTGTTACCACCCTCTTTCCTTTGTTTCAACCAGGTGCCATTATTATGAACCTATGTAAGACATCAACAACATCAGACAATTATATTCTTAACATTTCAAACAACAAAAACAATTTATTTACAGAAATCATCAGGATCAAGATGTTGAAATTCATCAACATCCGCAAAAACATAAGTGAAACATTAAAAATATGCTTATAGTCATCGTAAATTAACCCTACTAAAACATCAACAACAACATAAGACAATTATCTTATTAACATTTGAAACAATACAAACTCAACTTTGCTTACATTCAATCATCATGGAAGAAAGAAGGTTGATTTTTTGTTGATAAGCACCCTACTTTCTATTGGTCTAAAGATGAGTTTTGGCAAAATAGAATAAAGATGCTTTGGAGATTATTCTAATAAGCAAATACATATTTCTATTTAAAATTGGAAGTGAATCCAACCTGATAAAGATCCTTGAGTTAAGTCCTTGATGTATGGGTAATAAATTGTTGTTTAGAGTCCTTAAAATTGTTATGGTATATATCCTATGGAAATTAATTGAAAATGATTTATTTAGAATTGTGGTATATAACCTATGGAAGTTAAATTTTCTAAACCTATTTCTGAATAATAATTTTACCCATTGGACAGATTATGTATTGCCAATAAGAAACAATTTAACATAACCTTTTTAAACAATTTTGTTTACAAACTCAAAATTCTGGTATGTGAATGATAAGTTGCTTACGAGTAAGTTTTCATTGGCATAGTAATTATGTATGCATATATAAAAAATTGATTAAGTTAATTATGTAATTAGTAATAACATAGATGGAAATCGATTGGAGAGTGTTTTTTGGACAATCAAGATTAGTTTGAATGAGATACAACAATTGTAAAGGAAAAGTTTTAATATATGAGTAGAAGTGAGGCGTGAATGAGTAAAGAAAGTTCAATTTCAATAATATATTGATGATGGTGTTCATAAAGAAGAAGAGAAGGAGAGGTGAGATGAGAAATACCATGAAGATATATAAAGTGATCTAACACTTGAAATTCCCATCATTATCAGAATAAAGAGTAATATTGAAGCGTTTGAAGTGATTTTGTGCTACTAGTTTAAAGTAGATAAAAAAACATGAGAATTCTTTTTTAAAGGGTAATGTTATACATTACACGTAAAATGATCAATGGAAATAATATAATACTTGAAATCATCATTAGAGTAAATTTTTTTATGTTTAATTATCAAACGATATAATTGTAAAGGGTGAGATGAAATCATTGTAAATGTAAAGAAAGGAATTTTATAACTTTATTGATTAAACATGAAATACCATAACAATTTTATAACAACAAATAGGATATAAATGCAGACATAATATGCTAAAGAATAGGAGATGTTGGATGTGAACAATACGTCAAAAATGAAGCATTGCTTAATAGGGTGCCCTTGACCTATCAATTATATGTCAAAAGATATAAATGATTATAATTACCACATGTCTTACATGTTTTAAAATTAGAATTTAAGTTAAAGCATTTCAAAAGATAAAATTTACATCAAAAGTAGAACCAAAACTAGATAGAGCTAAGGAACACAGTCAAAACTAAGGTGAAAATGATTTATTTCAAATTCAAAATTTAACTTAAAGATTTGTTGCTTTTCATTTGCATTTTAGTGGCATCTTTAATGTTCCAACAAAACAGAACACAAACAAATGGTTACATTTGTTGCTTTAGATCATTTTTTTAAACAATCGGTATGCATGAATGAATTTCAGACAAAAATAACAGAGAACTACAGAATGAGCATTTCTTTGAACACCTTCTAGGCAGAACATAAAACACACCCAATTCAGCCATTCATTCATTCTCTTCCCTTCCTTAACCATCATTAACAACTTCAACACAAACCCAATAACATATTTCATCAATCCACTTCAACAACTCAAGAAATAATAAAAAAAACTGTTTTCAACAATCGGTATGCATAACATTTTCGAAAACTAACCCAGAACAAATCGAAGACATACTTACTAAAAGAAGCTGAACTACAGGAGACAACAGCTGGGGGAAGATAGCAACACAAAATTGATAAGAACACTAGAAGAAACCGATAGTGAGCAATTTTGTGACAGAGAAATCGAAGAAAAACGGAGAAGGAGAGGGGGGATGGTGCGTTCGTTTGATTTTTACTTAGGTAACCATAAATGACGTCGTCTCACCTAAATTTCTTTTTACCATTGCAACATTCAGTGACGTAAATAGATTCGTCGTAAAATGAAAAACCTTTAGCTACAATATATAACAATCATCACTAAAACTTTTGGAAAAACACAAAAAATGACGTAGTTATATTATTTTGATCTCCCACATTTTGCGAAAAAACAAAGATTCATCGCTAAATTCCATGCTTTCGCTACGAAATACTTGTAACGTCATTGAATGTACAACATTTTGCTACCAATCTTTTAAATCGTCGCAAAAAATGTTTCTTTAACCTTTTCCGATAGTGGAAATTTTCGTTGCCTTAAAGTATAATTTTGCAACGAATATTTGAAAATGTTGCCAAAACCCAAGCATTTTATTTCCTCCTTTATTTTTCTTAATTGATTAACATATATGAGTTTTTCCTTTTACCAATAACAAAATCAAAATTTAATCTTCTCACGTATATATGCAATTGTTCTTCATTTGCTTAATTTTTGGGAACGACTAATCTTTAAATATAAATTGTTAAAAATAGTTTTATAATTTTATTACAATGTCTTCTTATATTATTATTATTATTTTGATTAATTACAATAATTAAAATGTTTAATTACTTCAAATAAGTTTTTTGAAATTATATATCCTTGAAGTATAATTGTCTACCTATAGTTAGTCAATTTTATTTTATTTGAACAGTGTATAAATTAATTTCCATATAGCTTCCAAATGACGACGTCATTTGTCTATTTTCATAGCCTAAAAGTATAATAATCCTTCAACGAATTTTACAAAAAGTTACCAAAATCCTACCATTTTCTTTACTTCTTTATTGTTCTTAAAAACGCTTTACCTTTATTTTCGAACAGTTCTTCCTCTATAATCTTTGTCAAGTCTTCCCAAAACTAGCGATCTCCGCGTCTTACCCACCTATCAAAGCCATTGACTTGATCAAACCACGATATGTAATCCTGTCACTTCTTTTTTACTATCTTTTGTATTTTCACTTGTGGAAACAATTTCTACATTTTTTACTAAATAGATCGGCTCTTTGTTTGACAATCTTGGTTTGTCAGAAGTTTTCATATATCTTCGATCGATTTTCTCCTATTTTCCTGTGATATTTGCATTTGGCTCTCGAGACAACGGGAGAAAGGCAACAAGTATTTTACCATTGTTAAATAGAAAAGTTAGGATTTTTATCCTTCTAGGGTAGATATGGACGTTCTTTTGTGTAGATCTGTACATAGGGTGTTTTTTGTGGTGCTAAAGCTAATTTCTTTGTGTTTAGTATTTTTTGTTTAATTTCTTTGTGTTATGTTATTTGCACATTGTCATTGGAGAGTTTGGATTTTGCTCAGCTAGTTTTCAAAGTCGAATCGGTTTAGTTGACCTAACTGTTACTGAATCCTCTCAAGTTGTTTCTAGATTTTGTCTACTGAGGAATGCATCTGAATGCATCCTCCTTGGCATTTATGACTTTGGGCTTTCCTCTAGTCCTGTGAAGCACACGAGTATTTTTATATGGGTTATGTAAAGATTTTGGAAAATCCAAAATCCTCTCATAGATAACTTGTTTAGGTTTTGTGTTATACTCATCAACGTCGAAAAACGATTATTCACTGAATTGGTATTATTCTTTTTTTCTATTGTGTCCTTTTGTGATTATTCTTTTGTTCTTTATATCTATTATGATTATTCACTAAAACCATTTAGGTGTTTATTGTGAGTTCTTTTTTTTTATACATAGGATTGAAACAAAACCTAACCAAATCAATTGCAAAACATGCCCCTGTGATACATAGTTCCTTGCCTATCTAGGATTATAAAATCCAACGAGTCCTCCGGAGGGCGATAGGACATGTAATCCTGGTTGTACTCGCATAGCTAAAGTAGCCAGCCTATCTACGCTTTGGTTCCCCTCCCCATAGACATGTCCTCCCAAGCTCGATCCAGTACCTCCCATATGCCCTGCACTAAAATAGAGTCCTCAGTCAGTGATCTTTCAGAGGAGGAAAGGATGTTTATGACCTCTAGTGAATCCACTTCCTGAATGATTTTTCGATAGTCATAGTCCCATGCCAATTTAAGCCCCTCGTAAACTCCCCTGAGTTCAGCCACTAAAGGCGAGCATACCCTAAAATTATGTAAAAAACCTCTACACCACTGTCCATTGTTGTAACATCCCGTCCCCCTATTAAGGGTTAGGACCTAAAAATTTCAATGCTTGTAAGCTCAAAGAGAGATTAAGGAAATGCATTTTCTTACTCATGCATAATGTTAGTATATATGCACGTTAATATTGAATGCTTGCACATAAAAAGTGGTACATGCAGTCATTGACAACTTTCAGGTATAATTAGTGTTCAATGTGATTTTATTGAAAATGAGAAGTTGAGAAAGTGGAAAGAGTGATTTAGGTATGAGTTGAGATAAGGAAAGACGTGGAAACAAAATTGGTAGTGATCTGGAAAATGTTCCCTGAATATGCTTC
>JANZXP010000196.1:4008095-4026838 GCA_027576715.1 Erythroxylum flavicans | reverse complement strand
ATCACATTTATTAACAAATATACCGGGAAATGTCATGAATGCATGTACAGTCATTTACATGTGCAAAATTTACTATTTACTTATATGTGTGTGCATGAACATGTCAAGACAATTGTAAGCTCTCATAAACCATTCCAAATTACTATTCTACCCTTCCCATTAGTTATGGGATGTTACATTAATCTAGAAAAATCACCAACAAAAATAAGTGTTTCTTCACCGAAACGTTGCAAACAACAGAACTGTAAAATCCACGATGCCTATTGGAATTTTATGAACACCACCACCACTATTGACGACCACTAGAAACACACACGATCAATTCACAATCAACCCAACAAAAATCACCCTAAGGATTAAGAATATCAGCTATTGAAATCATGAAAACATCTGCAGTTTTCGTACACCACAAATCATAAAAGACAGCCACAAATTAATGCACCATAAAAATGATTAACAGCCCCCAGAGATTCACACAAATACAAGATAAACCAGCAGCCAAATTCAACAAATTCAATAACCAATACAACCCTCAATTGTTGTTAAAAATTTGAAGAATACGTAGCTGCTGAAATCACATGCAATTAACAAACATACATCCCTCTGTAATCACGTAATCCTTGACAGAAATATCAACAACACATTAAGACAATATCTTCACAAAATCAGTTGTCAAATATCATCCAAGATAGCTCTAAAATCTCCAGTTGTCAAGTCACCATAAGCCCATCGTTCCTTCACAAAAACAACAATACTTCAGCCTTCATATCACATAAATCATAGCCAAAGACATATACAAATATTCAAAATAAATCTCTAAATATATTGCTACCTTAGATAGTCATTATCACCACAATAGGCTATATATTAAATCTCATCTTGATTAAAAATTTTAAACCTAATAAACCTTATCTGGAAAGAGTCCTACAAAAATCAATCTAAGTTCAATTTCAAATAATGCCCAAAATTACATAATAAGATATCATAACATATATCTTAACAAATTTCCTAATCTATTACTTGGTTTTTTCTGAGGGGACTGATAACGTTATTCCTTTATAGATACCATTTATTGCATGGTTTCTTATAATCTCAGAGTATTAATCAAGTGGACACAATTAAATATATCTACTTCTAATTTTAAATTATTATTTTTAATAAAAGGTAAATTAAATATAAAAGTTTGTCATTAATTCTCAATTACCTTGGTAATGATAGGAACATAGTATGAAGTATATACTATTAAGCATACTGAATAGGTTTTTTTTTCTTCCGATCTTTTCAACAAAGTTTAAAAACTCACAGTAAAGCCTATAAAATGTTTATCTAATCATTCAATTAAATTCGTTAGAGGTGCAAGTGCTTTTTATTGAAAATTATAAGAATTTGTTTTCAAACTTTTTTTACAAAAGGACACTTCAAGAAACATATAAATCGTTAAGCAAGTAAGGCAAGCTCTACAATTATTCACATATTGTACAATAATATTCGTAGGAATAACCAAACAAGGGGGTAAGGACCACATTCCTAAATTTTGTTCCTTCCCACAACTATCTCTTTATCTTTTCTTTTTTTCGAATGACACTCTCTCTTAAAATTACAACCAAATTATTAATTTTTATATGTTCATCAACGTGTATTTAAATAATAAAAATATAGTTTTAAGTCCGACGTGACATATTCATTTGTAGATGAGAGTAGTAATTAATAATATTAATGAACAAAGTTGGATTTGATTCCTTTAAAATTTTTAAGTCTAAAAAATGTTTGCAATATAAATTTTAAATTTAAATTTGATTAATTTGAGCTTATTAAAGTTTGAATATATATAAAAATTTTAATTGATTATCGGATTAGTTTTTCAACCCAAATTTAGTTTAAACTATGAAGTTGTCTATTAAAAATAAATATTTATTATATTTTTATTTTGAAATTAAAGTAAAAACAAACAACAAGTAATATTTCAAAATTGATTTAGCTGGATTTAATTTGAATTTTAAATTCGAATATAATTAAATGAATTTGATTTACTAATTTCACATCAAATTATATTAGACAAATTTTAAACTTTAATATTTCTACCATTCCTAGTTGAGCTCATTTAAAAATGTTTCCAACCCCTTCTGTTTGATTAATTATATTCATCATTTACAGCAATCATTTCCTACTTAACTATATATATTCTAAAATTTACAGTTGTTTTTTACTTTTACTTTTAGATTATTATTTTTTAGTGAAAGGTACAATTAATATAAATATTGAAACCATGTTGATTGGATACATATATATGTATTGGAATTTGTTACTCTTCAAGTGCACTTGTTTAAATAAATTGTTAATTATAAGTAATAATTCATAAATAACATATTAAAAATAATTTATTTGATAATTTTAAAATAAATAGCAAATTCATCTAATTAATATTTAATATATTTTTGCTTTTTATGTACCATCCTCTAAATTATCAAAGCAACTCAGACTCAACACTTTTAAATTAGGAAACATTTGAGACAACCTCTACAATTATGCATAGACTATACAATTATCTTATAGTGACTACATTTCTAAATTTGTAATCAACGTATGCATCCTCACATCACATAAAGGGACATTCTCGTAATAAACTAGGAGGAGAAGGACAACTAGCAGTGGGAGTTTTGGATCTCGTCAGTAGCAGCCAAACAATGTTTAGAGTTTAAACATGGAAAAGAACAAAGGTTTATTCATATGGTATTTGTCTTCAATTTTCAAACTAAATAATATTTTACAATCAATTAAAGACAATAAATTAATTAAACAAAAGGGCACACGAAATCACATGCGACGCACACGGATCGAAGAGCTTGGGATGCGCGCAAGAGGACCCGTGCGGGCACGAGCCAAGCACGACCACAACGTAAGCCGCACACATGGCACCATCCGACGCGTCGGTTTCAATTGCTATTTGTTCCTGCCTTATTGTCCACTCAACCTTGGAGTAAAGATAATCCATTTTACGAGTGCCACGTTGGTTGCCTTAAGAGATAACCTTCCCGATAGAAGAAAGGAACGAACATATCTCTGTCGTTTTATAGTTAAAGTCGCATTAATCATCCTTGTCAAGGTTGGTGGACAGCGCTGGTCTGACTGAGATTACGAAATCCCACCGTGTTGGTTTGCAACTTTTATATTCTCCTATTAATTTTAGATAAAAATATCATACTTACACCCACAAACTAAAGCTTTAAAGTTGAGCTTATACATCAAACAAAACAAAGGTTCTTCTTGGGTAATTTTAATTAATGAAAAATCAAATATTTACGTTGATCAGTTATCTTGCAATTGAGTTTTATAAATATGAGTTGAAAGTTGAAAGCGCAACCCCTCAAGGACAATGCGCTCCGACGTGGCATTCCAAAACTGAAAACAATAAAGAAAGATGATTCCTTTACAAAATGAATAAATATGAAAAATATGAAAAGAAAACGTGAAAGCATAAAAGTTATAAATAATAATTTCAATAAGGAACAGCCAAAGCCAAGGAAGACTTGGGACTGGACTGGTAGTTTTCTTGTTTCTCTGTCTCCAACCTTTTCCTCTCTATGTTATGTTTTGATTAGCGAGAGAACTGTCTGAATCTACAAGCAAAACCATGCCTTCACAAGGTCAACGACAGCCCCTGTTACTCAGAGATGAGGATGAGAAGAATGAAGAATCTGCATATGATTCCGATGAGAAAGTCCACATCGTCGGGATCGATTCCGACCCCGAGACCGACTCGTCGGTGGCACCTCCTTTCTCCTGGAGAAAGCTGTGGCTCTTCACGGGACCCGGTTTCTTAATGTCCATCGCTTTTCTTGATCCCGGTAACTTGGAAGGTGATCTACAGGCCGGGGCAATTGCTGGATATTCGTTAATTTGGCTTCTTTTCTGGGCTACGGCTATGGGACTTCTTGTTCAGCTCTTGGCTGCTAGGCTTGGTGTGGCTACTGGGAAGCATTTGGCTGAGCTGTGCAGAGAGGAGTACCCCACTTGGGCGAGGATGGTTCTGTGGATAATGGCGGAGGTGGCTTTGATTGGAGCTGATATTCAGGAAGTTATTGGGAGTGCTATTGCTATTAAGATTTTGAGCAATGGAATCTTGCCCTTGTGGGCTGGTGTTATTATAACCGCCTCTGACTGGTAAGTTCATCTGTTCTTTTCTTCTGTTGTTGTCTGGATTACTGGTCTTGCCACTTCTTTGGAATTTTTTGTGTGGTTTGTGGGTTCTAATTCTTATTGTCTGTTGCTTCTTTCTTTGTCTGAAGTTCAAGTTCTTTGAGTATTTGGTGTAGGAAAGTTTTAGCCTTTATTGGTTTCCGTTCTTCCAATATGGGAAGTTTGGGACTTTTTAACTGTTTTTTGTCCCCTCGATATGGTTAGCAAGTTTCAGACTTTCGGATAGATTTTTAATTCTTTTTTTCTTTTCATTGTATTGAAGCTTTTTCATAACATGTCTTTGTTACAGTTTTATCTTTCTACTACTTGAGAACTATGGGGTGAGGAAACTGGAAGCAGTTTTTGGGGTGCTTATTGCGACTATGGCTTTGTCTTTTGCCTGGATGTTTGCTGATGCCAAACCAAGTGGCGAAGAACTTATTTTAGGTATTTAATCTGCTTTGTCTGTCTATATCAATTATGTATTTCTTCTAATTGGGTTATATATTGCAGGTCTCTTAATTCCCAAACTTAGCTCCAAAACAATCCAACAGGCTGTTGGAATTGTGGGTTGCATTATTATGCCCCACAATGTTTTCTTGCATTCTGCTCTTGTACAGTCAAGAGATGTCGACCATAACAAGAAAGGAAGAGTTCAAGAGGCGCTTAGATACTACTCTATAGAGTCTACTGTTGCCCTCCTGATATCGTTCATTATTAATTTATGCGTGACAACTGTGTTTGCCAAGGGATTTTATGGTACAGATCTAGCCAATACTGTTGGCCTCGTAAATGCAGGGCAGTATCTTGAAGAGAAATATGGAGGCGGTCATTTTCCTATTCTATACATCTGGGCTATTGGACTATTGGCAGCTGGCCAGAGTAGCACTATGACTGGCACTTACGCAGGGCAGTTTATCATGGGAGGCTTCCTGAACTTAAAATTGAAAAAGTGGCAGAGGGCATTAATCACACGGAGCTGTGCAATCATTCCGACAATAATTGTTGCACTTGTTTTTGATACCTCTGACGACATGCTAGATGTTGTAAATGAATGGATCAACGTGCTTCTGTCGATTCAGATTCCTTTTGCACTCGTACCCCTTCTCTGCTTGGTCTCCAAGGAGCAAACCATGGGCACTTTTGCTATTGGCCCTGTTCTTAAGGTATCATGTCCATTATGCATTGTGACTTTTGTGGTTCCATAGTGTATCAATGCAGCATAAGATCAAGCATTGTTAATGCAAACTGATTCGGTGAAAAGAAGGGGAAAAAAATTGCTGATTGTGGAATTAATATTACTTGACATGGATTGAAGACAGTCATCCACTCTTTATATCGGCATGGGCATCTATATGCCAGGAAATAAAATTCATCGGACTTCCTTTTTGTTTAGTTCTTAAGATAACAGTATTGTTTATGTGCTTTTTGAATGAGAACATAATTCATACCTTACAGATGCAACAGTTCTATCGTAAAACTACCCCAATCTTTGGTTGAGTTTATTTTGCATCAGCCATTCTCTAAAGACATTTTTTTCCTCCTTGGATTCCTATATGTCTTCTCTAGTATTTTCTTTAGTCCTGTGGCACTGCAGTTGCTGATACAAGGCCGTAGACTGAAAATATGTTGGTTCATTTATGTTTCTATCCTTGTGACTGAACAATGACCATTTCATGTTGTGTTCAATAATAAAATCCTCACTCTCTTTTGTGCTTTGTGAATGGCATGGACGCTGCATTGCTTCAGATGTCTTTTATTATTTCATTCCCTTTTTTTTTGGGCTATCTTTAATGCAGATTCTTGCATGGCTTGTGGCCGTCCTTGTGATAATGATCAATGGCTACCTGATGTACGACTTTTTCTCCAATGAAGTGAAGGGAGTAATGCTTTCAATTACTATCTTTGCCTTTACTGGTGTATACGTTGCATTTGTAGCTTATCTTGTTTTAAAGGGGATTACATGTTCTTCCTTATGGTGCCGGCGAAAGCAGATAGAGGTGATTGGATAATCAAATAATAAATGTTAGATATTTAAATAGGTCACAAAACATTGGCTGGCAGAATGTCATACTTGCGAACTTGCAGTTGCCCAGGCGGATAATTTACCTAATTAATCATAGATTTTTGTTCCTTGTGTATACTTCTAGGCAAGCTGTTGTAAAAAGTTTGGAAGGGGCCAGATATTTTTTGTGCTCTAGAAATAACGGACTATTCGTCTCTGTTGTGTTACGTAGTAAGACTATAAGAAATAGGGAAGCAAATATGTTTCCTAACCGCAGCATGTTGTTGTAGCTGTATCATTGCATCTTAAAGCAGCTGTGGAGTTGGTCTATGTAAGTTGGCTTTTGGACACTTTGTAATCGGTGAAGATGCTTTGGAGTTTTCTCATTTGTCTAATATGCTTACGTCTGAGTCTTTACTTCTCATTTCTCTAGCATTTTCTTTCTTGAGTCAATTCTGCAGAGTGCTCAAGAGCTGCAGAAGAAGTGTGAATTACTATTGGAAAGAAGGAATTCATCTCATTCATGTGTAAGACCTGACTGGTTTACATTTTAAAACACATCTGGGTTCCAGCCATACATGATGCCCTTAAGGATGTCACTTCAGTTTAATATTTCTGAGGAATACAACCATAAGGCATAATAACAAACCCAGGCTTTTGTTGGTATTTTTATGTTATGTTTTTACAAAAACTATTAACTATAATGCAAAGAACATTTATGTTATTATTCAAATTTGTTCACCAACCCACCAAATAAAACTTAAGCTATGTATAAAATACCTTAAAGAACCTCAAAAAAAATAAAAACAGAGGATTTCTTATTTTTCAAAAAAATGTCAAATGATTTTTTAAAAATAAACAATGGCATAAGAGTTTTCGAAATAATTCACCCTAAAAACTAATTAAACATGCTCTCAAATTTGTAAATGGAGAAGCTTTAATCCTCGGTTTGTATCAGAATAGTACTTGCATTGTAAATTTAATTAGTCAAATTGACATATAAGTGGCATTAGATCTTTTATTCCTTAGCCTTCATTCCGTCGGATATTGGCAGGTATAGTTGTTATTATCGTCACATTCACTCTTGGGTTATTGGCTTCTGGAACATGGTTTATCTGGAGACACAAACAGGAAACATTGAATTCATGGAAAACCCTTCAATGCCCCAGCTCCAGGGCAGGAACTCCAAGCTCTGTAGGAAACTTAACCAACCAAATAGAGTGAATGATACGACCAAAACAACCTACTGCTCAAGTGATGGAGGTGGAGTGCCAATTACAAAACATCCAGTAAAAATTTTATTGGGACGCTAAAATTGAAATTGCTTCTAAATAAGAGTGGAAATTATAATTCATATATTTTTTTTGGGCCTAATTGGATTACTCTTCTTATTAATTACTCTTTGACCGATCTTGGTGTATCACAAGCCGTAAGACAATTGACCAACAGATATAGGCCTTGAAAATCCCCCATTCAACGTGCCTGTACTAAACACGTAATTAGTTGGTAATTGGGGTCAAATATTATCCACTCAATTTTCATGACAATCCATTCACCAAAACTCTCAAAATTGGTTTATTCGTTCAGTATCCCCGGCCAATAGTATCCTTCGGTAAGGAAGAAATCTGCTACTATCTATTCCATTCTAATTCTGCGCCAGCAGATCTCATTCATCTACTTCTATTAAAATGTCCTCCTCTTTCAAGAGTCCTCCAGGCTCCAGTACTACAATAACAACAATGACATTTAATAAAAAATTCACTGATACGGGTCTGATCGACAGCTCTCTAGTCCTATCAATTAATTCTAGGCTCCAGGATATATTCCAGGGAAGCTTCTTGGAAAGAAGTGGAAGTTGACATTCTGTTTGATGAAAGAGAGACCTTTCTTCTTTTAATGTCTGAACCGAATCTTCCATTTCTTAGGACATGTAAGATGGACAAGTAAAAATGATTTTGAAACCAATAAAGTTTTTATTCATTTTGACTTGGCCCAAGCTTTTATTCATTTGAAACCAATAAAGCCTTGGCCTGGCGGCTATCTAACGACCTCAAAAACGCAGAAATGTTTGAAGTGTGAACTCAAAAACAAATAAAATTAAACAAAAAGATAAAGTAAGAAATGAAACTTCAACTCGTAGGTAGAACGGCTGCTACAGCTACTGCTACGGAAGATGAAAAGACATTATCGTTCATTTCAAAAACGACCCTTAACAAACATTATTAGAAAAAGGAAAAAGAATACCAAATAATTATTAAAGAATCGAACAAAGGTGGAAAAAGACTATAATAAACGGGCAAAAGAGGACACGAAGCTGAAATCTGAGTTGGGGGTGATAGTTTAATAGAAAAAGATTGGAACTTGTCTCACTTTTCTCGCCAATACATCATTTTCGCTGCAGTTTCAGGTACCCATTTACAGTTTCGATCATTTGATTCATATAGTTTAGTGTTTTTCATCACTTGTTCGTTGATGGACCAGTATTTTGCTGCAGAATTCAATTGAATTTTGAACTCCTGCTGTCAATCTTGTTTTTAAATTCAGAAGTTGAAGAATTTATTGCTTTGACTTAATATTTTTTCCCTTTGAACATTGCGTTCGGTTTTGCTCTTTATTCATGGAATTTGAGTTTTCTTTTTTCTTTTCTTGGTTTTAGACAAGGTAATTTTGAGGGGTCTAGAGCCTTCAAAGTCGTTATTTGATTTCATGCTTTTGTGCAGTTATGTCTTATATTACGAACAGGGCATGTGAGTTTTATTGTTGGATGTAAATTGATTAGGCTACTGCGATCCTAGTGTATGGGTGCTGTTTCAAGTGTTGGAGTTCTATCAATTCTGGTGATTGTTGTTTGTAGTTTGATCCTAGCATAGCTATGCCGTATTAGGTTATATCTGAGTTGACAAGTTTATTCTCATCTGAATAATTTGTCTGCCAGTTTGGTATGGTGAGTGCTAGTGTGATAGCTGTTATAGGGAGGAAAGGTTGAAATTTAGCTTATAATTTAGTCTTAGAATGTTAATGAGTCAGTATTGAGATTGCACATGTTAAAAAGTAACATGGGAATGCTTGTACGAAAACACGGTGAACTTGTGATTTATGGAAAGGTTGGAGTAAATGGCTCACATGCTGACTTTAGAAATTATCTTTTGCAAGTGAGAAATACCATGGGTGGGATTTCGTTTTACTTCTTTGCAAATAGCTATTCAACCATTAGGATTCTCGAGTTTTTTTGTGGTCTAATGTTGGTTGGTGCATTGAGAAAGTGATATAGAACGGGTTGCATTAAGTAATACATTAATGCATATGCCAAAAGCTTTTAGATTTCTAGTTCTTAGATTCTTAATTTTTCTTTCGCTGAAACTTTCAGAATATAAGACCATTTAATTGCTGCAAGTGTGTAGTAGAAACTTCGTCGTTCTAGGACGGTGATAAATTTCACTGCAGACTTGTGATTGTTCCTGGAGGTTGTAAAGGACATAACAGATGTAGTGTGATATTATGCATTGGTAAACTGAACAACATGCCTATTCATTGTCGACCTAAGAAGGAAGATTGTGATGAAGGTGAGTTTAAAAGTGGATGGATCATTTTTATTTGCTATGTGATTGAAGATTTAAAAATGGCGGGACCATTTCCTTTGGTAGCGGAACAAAATTCCTTTAGTGTGGTGGTGTGCCTGTGTATCAGCAGAAAATTCCTTACGGTATGACAGAAGAATGTAACAGCATTCCTGATTAAAGTGGAAATCATGACTTGCACTTCAGATTTCCTGTTAAAACCATGAGACTTCTGGCTAATTGTCTCTATTTGTGGAGAGATGTCCGCCTAGCAAAGCACTGGATACTTATTATTACTTTTAGACAGATGCTATTCCAATTTCTCATTTTGCCATGTTGATAAACCCTCACAAAAGTGGTTCACTCTGTTTCTATCTTCTTCATTATGTAGCAACTTTTAGAAAGATCATTGTGGTGTGTGACCCTTGCTAGTAACGAACATATGCAGCCTGCTCATTTATGCACTCTGTTTTTAGCTTTTTTGCAAAGGATTTAGTTGGAGAATTTTCTATTTTTCCAATTATGCATATCAAGAAGTTTATGAGATGATACTTTTAACTTTATGGTTCTCTACAGGGTATTTCTAGTTGGGAAAAGGCTTTTAGAAGGTTTGGTGAAGGTGGTAAAAAGAGATTTCTTTGTGACAGATTTCAGTATCGTTAATGTGGGACATTTTAGAGCTGCAGGGATTTTAGGAATTTGGTGAAAAAGGTACAGCTCATACTCTTCCTTATCATGTGGCTATATCCATTACTTTGAACGTGATTGAGAAAACCCAACTTTGTTTTGCTCCCAAAAATCTGGATCTAGAGTGGTGAAAGAAAAAATGGTGCAATGATTTTTGGAGGTTTCAATTTTGGGTCTGTATTTTAAGCATTAGTGATTTGGCTTGATTCCTTGTTACTAATTTTTATTTTATTTACTCCATTTGACATTTTTTTATTAATTTTCTTTTAATAAATACCAAATTATATGTCATCCTTTTGTCTTGGATATTTTGCCAAAGACCATCAAAATAATATTTGCGGCAATGTCTACAGTCTTTCTCTGTAATCTATCCTCTCTGATTTGCTGCTGTCATTGCACAACTCCTTCAGATGTTTAGTACAAATTAATAAAAATGAAATAGTTAAACATATCTTTGTATAGATGCCAGTTTTCCTGTTGTATAAGCTATCTATTAAATTGAACATGTAGATGCCTGCTGCATAGTCTGCAGATAATTATTAGTTGAATTGCAACTATAATCAGGTCTTGCAAAGATCTTGTGCTCATTTCTGATATCAATAGTCTTCCATTTTTCTTTATCCGTGACTGATTTTTTCTTGATGCAGGTGTCATGGAGCTATCGCTGTTAAAAGCCCTTCTCAATAGCACCTCTTCATTTCTACAATTGTCATCTTTGGACAGCATAAACTTGGATCCAGTACAGAGGCTTTACTGGAAGGCTGAAGAGATTCTGAAGCTTCTAAAGCCAATACTTGATGCGATTGTTGATTCTGAAATAGCTTATGATGAAGTACTCAATAAGGCATTTCAGGAATTGGGTGAATCTATTGATGAATTGAGGGAACTGTTTGAAAATTGGCAACCTTTATCAAGCAAACTTTATTTTGTGAGTTACTTCTTTGTTGATTTAAATAGATAATGTATCTTAGTCAGAATTTTCTTAATCTTGCACTGTTTAATTGGCATTTTTGCTAGTAATCCAGGTTCTGTTGATGTACATGCCTTTTCATATGCAGATAATATGGATATACATCCTAAAAAGTAGCATCTTTTCTCAAATTTCTCAAAAATTAGCATCTTCTCCGATGTGCAAAATCATAAGATTTGACATATTTTCATATGATGCATGGTAAGGGACAATTTGGTTGCTTAATGCTTAAAATGTGTAGCTTAGAGGGGAAGCTACAAATTCTAGCATACAAATAGTCTTTCCTTTCTTCCCTAACCTCTTGAGAAGCTGTTAAAAGAAAAAATTGATTATTTTGTCTTTACAGTTTCCCAGTCTTTACTTCTAAATCAGTATCTTAATTAATGGTAGTTGGTCATATCTGATGCTAATAATGGTGGTTTAATGAAATATGATGCTGATAACAAAGCTGTAAACCAAAAAACATTCATATAACAGCAAATAAAGGGTCAGTGGAGAGGCACTGGCGAGGGAATGGAAATTTCTAAAGGAACGGCAAACTGATACTAGGTTCTTGGTTAATAGTTGAGAAGGAGTTTGTAGTTACGAGTATCTCAAATTTATTTCTGCAGTAGGATTTTATTATTATTGTATAACATTGGAAATTTCGTGTATAAAAGCTTCAGTTTTACCTGGCTTTTAATTCCAAATTGAAGCTTCTGTCATTCTTATTTGTCATACCATGCTCAGTGGATAGGACTAAAGGAGATACTACCTAAACATCCATTGCTTTGCTCATAAAACAATTCTTCTGCCTTTTAATACCTATTCTGGTATCTATATCCATGGACTCTTTCTGTGATAACTATCTTTTCAGAATGACAAAGTTTCAACTTATAAAGGCTGAATCAAGAAAGTTCCATTTTCTGGATGCTTTAAGGTCTTTTGACCTGCTTGAAATAAAAGATTCCTTGTGGAAGAGACTTACTTGTTTGACGAGCATCAATTCCATCCCCTTCCACCCCTTTTTTTTGTAGAATGCATCAACAATTCTACCCATTTCTTTTCCAAAAGACTTCTTTCTTCTACGTCTTTGGATTAAAAACTTATTTTTCTCTTTTCTTTTGGTATTGTTCCAACAAAGTTAAGTCTTTGCCCTCCATACCGATTCCTGCATTAATAAGAAATTTATATTGCTTCTCTCTCGGATATCTGCTTTTTGAGGAGCTGAAAGGAGACTTGAAAGTTACTTTTGATGCATGTGATCTTTTTAAGGAGAATTTACTATTGCTTATTAGCTCTCCATTTTGTCTTCATCTTGACTAGGTTCTGCAAATTGGATCCTTGCTAGCCAAGCTTCGGACTTCAGGCCTAGACATTTTTGATCGATTGAAGGTGTCCCATGAACATCTCCCAGATGAGCTAAGTTCATCATCTCTTGAGGTAATTTCCTATGTAAATCTTATCATAAGATCATTGGAATTTCTGTATAGTTGGAGCATAAACTGCCCATTCCATGGGTGACGAGATGGACAAAACTCCATCTTAGTGGTTAAAGTAGGGAAACTCCAAGGGCTGGATTTTAGGTAGTAGTTGCTAAGTTAAGAAGTTGTGCAAGATAAATTCTCTTGCAATTTCTAACAACTTAAATGGCTGATTGCAGTTTTGCGTTCAGAAAATTAAGCATATGGGGTATGAACAAACAGCATCCACCCTTAAAGAAGCCGTAAAGGAGCAAGCAAATGGTGTTGGAAACAGTTCAGAGATCCTGGTGAAAATTGCTGAGAGCTTGAGCTTGAAGTCCAATCAAGATATTTTGATTGAAGCAGTGACCCTTGAGAAGTTGAAGGAAATTGCTGAACAAGCTGAAAAAATTGACGAAGCAGAAATAATTGAGCAAATGATTGCTCTTGTAACCCGCATGCATGATCACCTTGTTCTGATAAAACAATCTCAGACCAGTAGTCCAGTGCCAATACCTAATGATTTCTGCTGTCCCCTTTCTCTTGAGTTGATGACAGATCCAGTGATTGTGGCATCGGGGCAAACCTATGAACGGGCATTCATAAAGAGTTGGATTGATCTTGGGTTTACTGTGTGTCCTAAGACGCGACAGAATCTTGCCCACACAAATCTCATACCTAATTACACTGTGAAAGCCCTTATTGCTAATTGGTGTGAGTTAAACAATGTAATGTTGCCTGATCCTGTGAAGTCTCTGAATTTCAGCCAGCCGTCACCTCTTCTTGTGCATGCGGAATCTGGTCTAAACCTGCATGCTTTTCCTCATTTTAGGGGTAACCAACCTATGTCGCCTGAGTCAACTTGTTCAACAGGCTCACCAGGTAAGAACATGATTTCCTCCAGTGGAAGTCATCAAGAGGGAACTTCTCCTCAGCATCCCCGATCTATTTCTGAAGGTATCTTATCAGGTGTGGTGGAAAATGGGCTGGCATCAGAAATTGCACAATTATCACTTTCACATTCTTATGAAAGGCCAGCTACTTTGGAAGAACAGAATCAGGATTCAGTTGATCACCCTTCAGTATCACCATCTAGAAAAGAAGGCCAGAGTTCTTTCAAACAGGATGAACCGACTCATACGAGAAGCAGCTCAGCATCACCATCTACAAATTTTCCTGGAGCAGAAGGTGATGATAATGGATCTTCTGAGGTATCAAACCATCTATCTTCTCACAGCAGTGACACTTCAGGGGAGGTTAAAGCAGAGCCACGGGCTACTACTGCCCCTAGCATCCCTTGCAGGGAGCCTGATTTCCCAATCCGTTTGGTTGAGACACGATCTCGAAACCCAACAATCTGGCGCCGACCATCTGATAGGCTTGTACCAAGGATAGTTTCTTCTCCCACCATTGAAACAAGAGCTGACCTTTCTGGCATCGAAACTCAAGTTAGGAACCTTCTTGAGGACTTGAAAAACACTTCAGTTGATACTCAAAGAGATGCAACTTCTGAAATCAGGCTGCTTGCTAAACACAACATGGATAATCGAATTGTAATAGCAAATTGTGGGGCTATTAGCTTACTGGTTGGTTTACTGCGGTCAACAGACACAAAGATTCAGGAAAATGCTGTTACTGCACTTCTTAACTTATCAATTAATGACAACAATAAAGCTGTAATTGCTAATGCTGGTGCTATTGAGCCCCTGATCGATGTGCTTAAAACAGGAAGTCCTGAGGCTAAGGAGAATGCAGCTGCTACACTCTTCAGCCTCTCTGTGATTGAGGAAAATAAGGTCAGAATTGGAAACTCGGGGGCAATAGGGCCACTGGTTGATTTACTTGGTAGTGGGACTCCAAGGGGTAAAAAGGATGCAGCCACAGCTTTATTTAATTTATCGATATTTCATGAGAACAAGGCCCGTATTGTGCAGGCTGGGGCTGTAAAGCATCTTGTGGAGTTGATGGATCCAACGGCTGGGCTGGTTGACAAGGCAGTAGCAGTTTTGGCAAATCTTGCTACGATTCCTGAGGGAAAGACAGCTATCGGTCAGGAGGGCGGGGTCCAAGTTCTTGTTGAGGTTGTTGAGTTGGGTTCTGGAAGGGGAAAAGAAAATGCAGCTGCTGCTCTTTTGCAGCTTTGTACCACGAGTAGTAGGTTTTGCAATATGGTGCTCCAAGAAGGTGCTGTCCCACCATTGGTGGCTTTGTCACAATCTGGCACCCCAAGGGCCAAAGAAAAGGTATATAACTGACATTGCTCTTTCTGCAATTCCTTTATTTTCTGCTTGAAAAAGAAGTATACTCTTCCTTCCGGCTTGCAGGCACAGGCACTACTTAGCTGCTTCAGAAATCATCGACATGGTAATTCTGGGAGGGGCTGATTTTAGAAGATGGCACCCAAGGTTTTGGCAATGCGTGTGTACATTTGACTTTGCATGCAAATAATACATATGAAGGTTTTACTGCTTGATTTTCGAACCTGATTTGTAGAGAAAGAATTTGATTTATGGACATTGGTCCTTGTGAAAACTTTTAGCATGTGAATGTGGGAAGAAAATATACCTCTGAGTTTAGCCATTCCAGAGAGCTTGAGCAGGCAATGCCTATTTGGGGTGATCTCATCTCTTGTTTGTCTTTCATCACTATGCATCTTACCATCTTTGTCTAAATTTTTTTTTTCTTTTGGAAGTTCGGAATGCTTTATGTGATTTAAAACCCTACTACAATTGTAACAAGCTTTTCATCCTGTTGTGCCAATTCCACCAGTATTTGTTTCTTCCTCACCCATCTACCTGAAAGTTCCAACTCAAAAGTGCTGGAGCCGAAACCATGTTCTGCCAGTGTGTCTCTGTTTGCTCATCTCTCTTGTTGGATGCTACGACTCACAACTGTTGTAAGATCAGAGCACCAGTCCATCTTACAGGCAAAGGCTTTAGGTCGACGAAAGCAGAGTAATTCCGTGATAAAGGCATTACTCAAGTCATGAAAAGCCATGGCCTTGAGTCACTCTTAATACCATAACAACATCCTTCTGCTCCCACTAGGTTTTTTCAAATCCTTGGAAGCTATTCCCATTTCTTAACAACATCCAAGAAAAGGAGATAAGGAGTAAGCCTCGTCAGTAACTTATCCAAGTTTCCATCTTTATTACGTTCAAATATTAGCTCTTATTTATGTCGTTTATTTCTGTTAACTAAAAATATATCATCCTGCATTGGTTTGTTCGATTTACAAGAGTGTTTTGTTGTAAGTTGTAAAGATACGAGTTAAATACTAAAAATACAAAAAAGAACAAATAGAAAAACGACACACATATGATCTCATTGAAAGTCCATAAGCGAAAAAGTTCTTTTACAAATCATGTTTCTTACTTGGTCTTAATAAACTAATCTCTTGCTAGATACATGGGAAAACCTTATTAAATAGTACATAAACTTATGAGGCATTCTTTTATTGCAGATTGATGATAAATTTTATTTTATATTTTTAATTTTGTTATTACTATCATATTTTTCATAAACCTTGTATTGATTTTCTACCTATCTTGTATGCTAAGTGGTCACCAGACCAGACCAAGATAAACAATTTACCTTTAGTGAAATGATTATGGCTATGATCATAGTTCTTTTTAGCATCTAGCACTTTTGGATCAGTGTACATTACGTATGTCTTGTGTATAGAGGATAGTATTCTCATCTAGATTAATCTTTTAAGCGTAATCATGAAATTTTTTAAGTCTCATTTGATACTTGTAAATGTTGATCGTACTTGAAATTAAGCTCTCATTTTTGTTCAAAGACTTGTGTATGTCTTGACTGTGTAGAACTTACCATACCATTGGGATATTATGCTAGTTTTAATTAAACACTTCACTTATTGCGATTAGTTTAAAAAAAAAAGTTTTAAATAATCTTTTTAAAGATTAATTTAAGTTGTAGTTAAATATTTTACTGCTTAATTTTGTCTTTCTTGTTTGACAAATTCTGAAGTTCAGTTTTAATTTTGATAAAGTGCGATTTTGAATTTACCCCTGTCATGCGAAATGTATAACTTTAAACAAGAGTTAAATCTTTTGGTTATATTATAGTTATATAAATAGAAAGTGATTTAGGCTATGGAGATGTTTCAAAGTTTAATTACAAATTTTTTCATAAGTCTTTTGAAGATGACATTAGAGACTTGAAAAGTAAGGAGCACATCGTCAACATGATTAATTTAATTAAAAAGAGTATAAGCTTATGGAGGTATTTATGAATAATGTTGAATATCCCTTATTGAAACATAACAGAAGATGCTTAATAGAGGATGAACAAGTTGACTATGAGATTATAAATGGTGAACATACTGCTTCTAAATTAAGTGACTTAAGTTGTCTGCATTGTTAGAAAGGGTGAACGAGTTGTAAAGTGTGAACAAACTGCTTTTTGATGAGACGCATACAATCACAAATAATGTAGGTAAAAATAATTTTGAAGAACCAATATATTAAGGTGATAGAGAAACACTTAGTGTCTTTGATGATTCTAGTTTATTTGATTTTGAGTACATATTTAATAAGGTGATGGTAAATAGGTTGCTAAATAAGTTTAGAGGTTTCTTCATGATGGTGCATAAGATGTCCCAACAAATAATATTATATAAATGCAAACAAATTCATCATATGAAGATTCAAATAAGTTTAGGAGTGTGGATGATAATTAAGATGAAGAAGGGAGAAGAATGCCAAAGTTTTCATAATTAAATATGGATATTGATATAATAAGGTCAATTGATTTAAAGTTTAGTTTGCTATTTGATTTATTTAATGCATTCAGATAAGTTTTAGTTTAATATGATGTTGAAAAGAGTTTTGATTTAGTTAATACATTTAGATAGACCTGTGTAAGTTTTTTTTTTTAAGTTAAAATATATTAAAGGCCAAATGGAAATTCTTACACGCTTTGTGAGAGGAACAAAGGTAAACTTCAGTAACTCTTACACAGACAAGTTACTCTCATCTAATAACTCAAACAAATTATCTATGAATCATAAGATATAGGCTCTACCAAAAGCAATTAGATAAACTTTTGTTATTATTATGAAAAAAGAACTCTTTTAGAACCCTCTTATATTATCATTCTTGATTAACCTCGTGTACTTCATCAATCTCTCAAATGATACAGATGATGCTTCTACTAGGCTTCCAATGGGATAGTTTCATCAAAGTAGTTAGTGGACAACTTCATCTTTTAGGTAATTGCTTAATCTATTATTCTCCTACTGCGATTTAGCTTTGCATGTTTAGTTTTGTGTATCTGTTAGTACTATACCAAATTCTAAGCTCTGCTGATACTCTCACCTCAATTAGGAAGTTCCTTGGAGAGAAAAATCAATTATCTTATCATCATGACTAGGGAGTTCATCACTTCCTAATTAGATCACACTCTGCCTTTGAAAATTCTCCTATTCCTCTCTCTATATCTCCTTAACTCTAGTAGCAAAGGAGATAATGTACACAATCCTGTCCCCTTTTGGTTTAGTCTTCAGATTTATTAGTTTCTCCAGTATGTCAATAAGTGAGTTCCCCTCTAATCTCCTGTGACATTTCTCATTAATTCTTTTCCATAGATTTTCTACAAAATGGCATTGGAAAAAGAGGTGATTTCTGGTTTCACAATCATCCTTGTTGTTGATGGTAAAACTATCTACTTGTTTTACACTTAAAAACTGCAAGTGAATGTTAATGGACATTTTGAGCGGTTGTTTAGAACTTAATTCATAGTCATTTACATTCATTTTATGTTCATCTATAGCTGGTTTATCATGTTTTAGTATTATTCGAGGCTTGTTGACGTAAAATGCATAAATGAAACAAATAGACTCGAATTGCACTGTTTTTGGGTTTCTGGCAGATTTGACCTTTA
>JANZXP010000196.1:3987069-4001722 GCA_027576715.1 Erythroxylum flavicans | reverse complement strand
ATTGTGGTTTATAATTAATGTTTTATTATTCAAATTGATGTGATGCCATGTGGAGTGATTTAGTGATTGCACGTAGCACTCCCTTATCATAGGATATGTATCGGAATGACCTACGGGCATCCCGGTGCGTACCCTACGGTAAGGGGGTATTACATACTATTTATAATTTCAAGAAGTTACTAGAGACTACACTCAGAGTGGAGGATGTAATAGAACAAGGCAAAAGGAGAAGAGAGCTATAGAGGCAATCGGAAAGTCATCAAGGAGAGGGGAGTTGATTTGTTAAAGGGGGAGCTACTCATACTGGTGCAGAGGGATCTAGGAGAGCACTGATGGCATATCGAGCAGGAGCGATAGTTGCTACAGGTTTGGTAGAGATCGAGGGATTGGCAGGGATTCATAACAATATAGCACTACTAATGTATCGTTAGTTAGATCCAATAGGGTGGCTAGTAAGAGGTTCAGAGGATCTTTTGATAGAGGAGTTTGAGGATTTCAGAGTTGTGCTACTTGCGAGAGATTTCACATAGGACTGTGTTGGGAACCTACTGGGATCAATCAGGCATGTTATATTTGTGGAGAGCGGGGGCACTTACAAAGAAATTATCTAACAGTAGGGAGGAGTTTAATAGTAAGGGCAAAGGTAACAGTATGGGGTCAGAGTGGTGCCTTTAGTTTGGGCAGAGGTTCGAGTAGAGCTGGTAGTAGAGGTGGTGGTAGAGGAGTTAGACGTGAACCAGTAATGGGTATGGGTACTAGTGGGACTTCCTCAGCTCAGAGTCAAACTCAAGCGAGTATATACCATATCACGAGGGAGGAGGCACCCGTAGCCAACGATGTCATTTTTGGTACAATTTTATTATTTGATATTAAAGCTTAAGTGTTAGTAGGCCTAGGATCTACACAGTTTTATATTTCTTTAGAGTTTGCCTCTAGAGTTCGAGGGAGGTTAGTCCCCTAGGATATGACCTAAGAGTGTCATTACTAGTAGGAGACTGTGTGATAGTAAATACTGTAAAGAGGTAAGTGCCAGTGAGGATTAGTGAAGTGGAGCTATTAACTGACTTGATAGTGATGGAATCAAGAGAGTTCGATGTGATTCTCGGGATGGATTGGTTAACACAACATCGGGCTGTAATAGATTGTTATGTGAAGGAGGTGATGATAGAGTCTTCGGGTAACTCGAAAGTGATATTTGTGGGGGATCATATAGTAGTCCCAGCATGTATGATCTCAGCCACGACTGTTAGAAAGTTGATATTAGATGCGTGTGAGGCATATCTGGCTCATATTATAGATACGAGGGAGGTGAGTCCTGGATTAGAGGATATTCCTGTGGTAAGGGAATTTTTGGATGTATTCTTAAATGATTTACCAGGTTTACCGCCTCAATGAGAGATATATTTCACCATTGAGGCTAGGCCTGGAGTTACACCAATTTCCATTACACCTTACAGGATGTCTACTGTTGAGTTAAATGAGTTAAAAAGGCAGTTAGAGTAGTTGTTGGAAAAAGGGCTTTATTAGACCGAGCACATCACTTTGGAGAGCTCCTATGTTGTTTGTGTAGAAAAAGGATGGTAGTATGAGACTATGTATGGATTATCGACAACTAAACAGGATGACAATGAAGAACAAGTACCCATTGCCAAGGATAGATCTTTTAGATCAGTTAAGAGGAGTTGTCATATTTTCCAAGATTGACTTGAGATCAAGCTATTGGCAATTGAGGATAGTTGAGTCAAGCATTCCTAAGACAATTTTTCATACTTGGTATGGCCATTATGAGTTCTTAATGATGCCTTTCGGGTTGACTAATGCACCAGCCGCCTTTATGGCATTGATGAATAGGACTTTTCAGGAGTATTTAGATCAATTTGTGATAGTGTTCATTGATGATAATTGGTGTATTCGAGAAGTAAAAAGGAGCATGAGCAACATTTGAGGATTACGTTATATATTCCAAAAGAGAGATAGTTGTATGTAAAGTTTAGCAAGTGTGTGTTTTGGATGGAACGGGTAATTTTTCTTGGACATGTAGTGTCCCAAGATGGAGTGATGCCTGATCCTGCTAAAGTAAAGGCAATTATAGAGTGCGAACCACCTTGAAATATATCAGGGGTAAGGAGTTTTCTAGGACTTGCTGGATATTATCGAAGATTTGTAGAAGGATTTTTTATAATAACTAGCCCGTTAACCAAACTGTTGAAGAAAGAAGTTCAGATTGAGTGGACCAATAAGTGTCATGAGACTTTTGAGGAGCTTAAGCAGAGATTAACTTCCAGCCCAATTTTAATGTTACTATCGAGTGGTGGAGGTTTTAAGGTATATACTGATGTTTCGAGGATAGTTTGGGGTATGTATTGATGCAGTATGGAAAGGTAATAGCTTATGCCTCTCTTCAGCTGAGATTGCATGAGTTGAATCATCTCACTCATGATGTGGAGTTAGCAGCGATTGTGCATCTCTTAAGAATTGGAGACATTATTTGTATGGGGAGACATTTCGAATCTTTATATATCATAAGAGCCTTAAGTATATATTAACTTAGAGAGAGTTAAACTTAAGGCAAAGAAGATGGATTGAGTTGCTGAAGGATTATGATTGTACTATTGATTATCATCCGGAGAAGGCTAATGTAGTGGTGGACGCTTTGAGTAGGAAAAGCTCAAGCGTAATGGGTAGTTTGAGTGGACATAATATGACACCATTGATGGAGTTAAGGGAACTAGATGTGAAATTGGAGATTGATTACGTGACTGGTTTATTGACGACATTACAAGTCCAACCATATTTTGGAGATATAATCAAAAAGGCGCAAACTCGAGATTCTTATCAGATACGGATGAGAGAGAGAGTGCAACAGAGTAAGAGGACAAAAATTTCGATAAGAGCAGACAGAGCATTGGTGATTGGGAGGTGAGTTTATGTCCCGGATGTAGATGGATTACGAGGGGAGATTTTGAAGGAAGCTCATAGTGCATCATATGTTACGTATCTTAGTACTACAAAAATGTATCAGAACTTAAGACCTTATTACTGGTGCCCAACAATGAAGAAAGATGTAGCTGAGTTTGTGTTAAGGTGTTTGACCTGTCAGCAGGTTAAGGTTGAGCATCAGACCCTAACAGGAAAATTAAAATCCTTAGCCATTCAGTTATAGAAGTGGAAGAAAAATTCAATGGATTTGTGGTAGCATTATCGAGGACCCAACGTAGGCATGATTCAGTTTGGGTTATCGTGGATAGGCTAACTAAATCATCACATCTCTTACCCATATAGTAGATAGACTCCTTGGATAAGCTTGCCAAGTTGTATGTTGATGAGATTGCGAGATTACACGGGGTTCTAGTGTCTATTGTATCAAATCGAGATCTACGATTTACTTCTCGATTATGGAGGAGTTTACAAACAACTTTGGGGACTAGGTTGAATTTGAGTACTGTATTCCACCCTTAGTCGGATGGACAATCGGAGCATACAATTCAGACATTGGAGGATATGATGAAAGCTTCTGTGCTAAACTTTGAGGGTGATTGGGATAGATATCTATCTTTGATGGGGGTTGCGTATAACAATATTTATCACTCTAGCATCAGTAAGGCACCATTTGAGGCATTATATGGCACGCAGTGTAGACATTCGATATGTTGGGATATAGAGGGAGCCAAATTATTAGAGGGGTTAGAGTTGGTTCAAAAGACGATGGAGAAAATAAAGGTGGTAAGGCAATGCTTGAAGGCAGCTTAGGATTGGCAAAAGAAATATGTAGATCAACATCGTCTGGAGATGGAGAACAATGTTGGAGAAATTATATTTCTTCGGTATCACCTTGAAGGACAATTGTGAGTATTTGGTAGGAGGGGGAAGTTGACTTTGAGATATATCGGACCATATGAAATTGTAAAACATATGTGGTCGTTAGCTTACAGGTTAGCATTACCACCAAAGTTATCATAAATTCATGATATGTTCCATATGTCACTATTGAGACGGTGCCGATCGGATCCTAGTCATAGTATATCAAGGTTTGAGATCGAAGTTACAAATGACATGACTTATAAGAAGGAGCTAGTGGAGATATTGGATAGACAAACTACGAAATTAAGGAGACGAAAGATTCCGATCGTACAAGTTTTGTGGAGTCATCATCATTCTGCAAGAGAGCCAACTTGGAAGGTAGAGAACAAAGTTCGACGTCAACATCCTCATTTGTTTAGATCCTTAGGTGCGTAATTTAATTTCGGGAACAAAATTCTTTTAAAAAGGGGAGATCTGTAAAGCCCATTCATTAAACATAAAACAAACCCAATAGCCCAGCCCATAAAACCATTAAAATGAGGAGTATATAGCTAAGTTATCAACCGGAGAAAAGTTAGAAAAACACCAACGAAGTCCTCCTCTTCTTCACTTTTCTCTCTACTTTTCCAACTCGTAAGTATGTCAAAATGCACCACTTTGTTCTACATATAACACTTCCTTATAAGTTGCCTCATTTTGTTTGTTTTACAGAAAATTTAGAGGAAGTTGTGGACGTTGACAACTCCAAAATCCTTCACACTTAGGTAAATATCCAGTTGCAATTTTGTGACTTTTGTGATTTTTTATCATCTTACACTAGTTTATAGTTGATTTTCATGTTGTGGTTTATTGTGACAATAATTGAAGTTGCATGAAGGGATAAAAATAAAGAAAATGTGGCTGGAAAATGATAAAAGAAGAGGAGATGTGAGAAGTGGAGAGGGTGAAAATATTGACATTGTTTTGAAATTTTAAGTTGCATGTAGGGGCAGAATAGGAAATGAGTGAAGGGTAAATATGGAATTTACTTGCATGAAAGGCATTTTTGGTATTAATTGAAATGGACGAGGGTAAAATGGAGCTTTTAATTAGTTAAGAGTATTTTAGTAATTATAGTGGTTAGGTTAATAAGGATATTACTTTTATAATTAAGAATAAATAAAAAAAGAATGATGTTGGATTATTAAATATAATTGGGTTACAAATTTTTCGTAAATTAGTCTAATAAAATCTTGTAAATTTTAGGTCGACGGTCCGAATAGGGAGTAAATTGGATTATAAATTAGTTGAGTCCGAAACTAAGGTAATGGTAACTTTGGACTTTACTCTTAAAATAGAGTACCATTTTGTTATTAATAAATTATATTTTAAATTAGTTATTAATTTAATTAATGATTAATTATTACATACATGAATTATATTTACTTTAATTATCAAATAATTAATGTAGTATAAGGTGTTTCACTTTCATATTTTGTCACGTTATCTGAGGTGTATTGCTTATTAAGTTGACGGAAAATGTGTTAATCAAATAGAGACTGTCGGATACTAAGTTGTGAATAATTGGTGAAAATCGAGAATCGATAGTTTTCCTAGGATATGCTACATTCGATGGTCATAGATTGATGGGTTGCTTAGAGATGAGCGAGGATGGCTACGTATCTGTCCGTGAAGCAGATATCGGGGCACCTGAATCTTAGGGATGTCCTGTGCCGACGACTAGTTACCGGAGTGATACTGGGATATCCAAAGTCTCGGAGATATCATGTGTTGATGACTAGGTATTGGAGTAGTATCGAGGTAAAGATTGAGAAATTGAAGTACCTTGTGCTGATATTTACACATTTAATTGCATTTCTACTTAGTGAGAGTTTATGATGAGTTGAGATTAGCCGACAAACTATTGGATGTAAGCCTACTAGGTTAAGTTGGGCCTAGACAATTCAGTTAAATATTGAAATAAAGCATAAATGACAGTTATAATTAATATTTGTGTAAATCATAATTAAGTAAAATTTTTGAGATGTTTGTTAACTGATTGGATTAGACTGAGTGTTATTGTGTATATATATATATTATATGTATGATTTAATCAGTTAACTAAGTTTTATAGTTATTTTTTGAGTTACTTGATTTTAAAGGGTATGGTCGGTTACTCTTACTAAATAGACAACTCATCTCTTGCCACCATTTTTTTAGGAGATTGAGTAATTATCGGTAATCCCAGTGCACGTAATAGATAGAGTTGTGTTGTATAGAATATTTTTGAATTTGACAAACAATCGTCTCTTTTGGAAGTAACGAAGAATTTGATTATTAATATTATGCTTTGGATACTATTTAGTTAATTGTGATTTAAGAATTTTTTAGATCGTTACACATAAGGTCATTGAACAACAGAGAAGCCAGAGATACAATTTGTTGCATCGTCTTAACGGTGTGATCAGTTCTAGTATGCCTAGTAGCTCGTCTCTTCCAAGATCAAATTGAGAATAAAAAGTACAGTCAGAAGCAGATAAGGAAAACGAGAAATGGAGTTAGAAGCGAGGTCATCTTCCTCGTTGAGGAAGAAGTAATCTGGTCCTTGAAGCATACGGTGGGAGAAACAAAGTCAGATAAGTGACGAAGCCCTTGAGGTTTACCCAAAGTTGCCGACTATTTTCTTAAATAAAATTGCTAACTTATTAAATTTTTGTTATAGAGAAACTAATTTGTTAATAAATTATACTAACATAGAAACAAACTTTTAATCTATAGTTATAAATTATATTAATTAAATGTTTGGATTAAAAAAATCCTAATTAATGAATAGATTATTACAAATGTTACAAAATCTAATACTTTTCTTCACAAAATTAATGATAAAAAATAGGTTATTTTGTGAAAGAATTTTTTTAGTTTATAAAAGCAAGAGATAAAAAAGAAAACGTTAAAATTATTAATTAAAATATTAATGACAAAATATTTTTATAATAAATTAAAATATTTATATATTTTATTACTATTGGTAATTTGTTATTAATTTTGACTTTATGATTTTGTATACAATTTATTTATGAAGATCATTGTTTGGCTGAGCCTGAGGCCATTTATTGGTTACCATGTAAGAGAGAAAAGAAATACCCAAATTAACTATCGGCCAAAATTAACTATCAGCCAAACATACGGTAAAATGGAGCGGACCTTTTGCTTCGAATGACAAATTGAAAAGTTGGAATTATTGGAAACGTGGATTGATGGGATTATGGGAATTTGATGTAGAGTGAGAATCACTGATTAATCAACAGTTGACTAGTTAAAATATAAATTTTTTTTATGTATAAAAATGTACAAGTTATGTAAAAATTTGAGAAACCTTAAATTGGGATATTAAAAACTTAATATTAGTCCAACCGAAATACTCAATGTATATATATATATATATAAAGGCAACGCGTGAATCTCTTGGGCCCCACTTGAGATCATAGATCGTTTCTATATATTTATATAAATTGCATTTTAGAAAATCCATTTCCTTCTCAAATCTCAACACGACGGTCCATTGCTGCTCATGCTACGGTTTCACTAACACACCTAAAGCTACTACTTTCCGTCACGTTACGCGATAATCGGCACACCGCAGCGCCTTCAATCACGGCGGCACGACAACATGCTCCAGCGATGATGTTTTCCATATTTGACCATCGCATATGGGAGCTCAAACCCTAACCTGGGTAATTCTTCGTCCTCGTTTCTATCTTTCGAATCAGAATTAGGATTTAGGGTTTTGTATTTCACTGATCAAATCCCGGGATTGATGACTAATTTCAGAGGAATTGCTGTGGGAAGTTATTGATTGGTTGCCAAGGTTGCATGATTCAGCCATTTTGTTTGTTTGTTTAAAAAAGTTTATGGTGTCATTTTGTGTGATTGAGTGGGTTTTTGGGGAGTTCTCATTAAAAAAATCATGCTTGTTTTAGTTTTCTGGGGATGTTGTACCTTTTTTTCTTAAACTTTCGTTCTATTCCTTTCCCAAAAGTTATGGATGGGTTTTGATCACAGTGATGATGTAATTTCCACGGTCATTTTGCATGAGCCTGAGATTTGGTGGGTAGTCCACTACAATTTCATGGAGAGGGTGTGAACATGGTCTGCGTTCTTTATAATAACGCTGTTCCTTTCTTTGTTCTTTATTATATTGAAATTGTCTCTTGGCCTTCAGAATATTTTTGATGCAGGAGCATATTCCTATTTATTATTTCTCTGTTTTCTTGGCAATATTTTCTTATGTGGATTAGGTTTCCTTTTTAGTAACTCTATCCAAAATAGGAATTCATGGTTATATTTGTTTTCTCGATTATCAATAAAAATTCTGATAGGACTACTAAGATTTTACAACACAATGCAGTCGGTTAATGTTATTATTGAATTTTATTCAAGAGGTTCGTTTATAATCCCTAATTTGTCCAATCACAATCAATCCTGCCCCCACGTATCTGCCTATATCAATATTTAACTTGAGCAACAATTACTCATGCCTTCGAGGTTACTTCTATTCAATTCCTTTATTGAGAGTCATGATAATGTTGTTTATCGGTAGCTTTGATGTATTAATTGCAATTTACAGTCATTAGGTGATGGTGGTTTATTTAGTTTCTAAGATATTGTTTCTGATGCAGCTAAGATTATACATGAATTAGCTAATATGGGCCCTGAATTGGAGCTAAAAGAGAAATGGGAAGTGACTATGGAAACTTTGGCTAGCAAAGAAAATGGACATGGACCAAAAGTTCCCGTAGAGAAGCATACAGAATCCACAATTAAACATGAGGAGAAAGTCTCTCATGCAGATATTCAAAAAGGCCACTCCAACGTAACAGTTGCAGATGAGGACATGTTTATTGATATAGTTGATTGTAGAGGTTCTATTGACAAAGGCCTTGTTGATTCAAGATGTGAAGATGCAAATGAGAGCATGAGTTCTTTTGGTGACACAACAACTGAATCTGATAATAATCCAATATTGAGTGGCACTGAAGTTGAATCAGGGCAATCTATTGGTGATCGGCCAGCATCAGTATTTGACGATTATGGTGGATTGTTCCCAGTAAGGTAGCTATGATTTGATAACACTCCTTGCATAGATGTTGTTATCATGATATTGGAGATGGACAAATATAATTTGCATCCCTCTTTGGCATCACCTATGGCTATGAAATCCATTTTTTTCCTTTGGGAGTTTTCAGGGAATATCTGGGATAATTTTTAATCTTTCCTGTTGAGGGTTGCTACTTAAGCATCTTAGTTTGACCGTGTTTGTTAGCATATTTACTCTTTTTATTCCTTTTTTTATTTTCTGATTATGGAGGAAAGATTGAGATTATTGTCTGAATATCCAAATGTCTTGCCATTGCTAGACTGTTTCCTTTTTAATTTAGTATGCTTTTTTGTGAAACATTATAAATTCCTTTGTTTGTCTATTGGTAAACGGATGGGTCATTCATTTACCTTGATTTCCTAGCTGACTCTGTTCTGTTCTCCATGGTGATAACGGCAGAAACATACTTTCAAACTTTGGTTTTCCTGTACAAGTTTGCCTCATGGTTTTTACTTGACCTGAACTGACCATTTAATTGTTATTTACTTTCCAAATCTTTCAGAAGGAAAAAGTTAACAGATCACTGGCGGAGATTTATACGTCCTTTGATGTGGCGATTGAAGTGGATGGAATTGCAAATAAAGGAATTCAAGTCTCAAGCTCAAAAATATGATAAAGAACTTACAGAACATGAACAAAAAAAGCACTATGGTTTTGGAACATTTATGATGGAAGGTTGTGATGCAAAATCGCTGCCATTCTTGAGTTGTGCTCGGAGAAAAGTCATGAAGAGGAGAAAACGAAAGAGATTTGAGGAGACAACTGATATAGGATCATATATGCTGCAGCACAACCTGTTTTCATATTATGGTATTGTGTATATCAATTCTTGCTTGTAGGAATACAATAGATTAAATCTGATAATTTCAGAAATGAAAATTAGTTGTTTATCTTTTTTGCTTTGTACCAGAAAATAAGAAGTCTGCTACAATTAGTACTGCTTTGGATGATGAACACATTAATCCAGGTGAGAAGTAAATACAATGCTTTTGTCTTTCATATTTAGTGGTTTTGTAACCTAAAATGGCAGTAGTAACTCTAGCATGTCTAAGTGCTTTTTGTTTCATTCTCTTTGAATGTCCTTTGGCTCTAGAATATGATATATTACATAATCCCAATAACAAAACTAAAATACCATGTCTCACTGATATTTTTTCTTAAAAATTTTTTGAGTTTTGGTTCTGTAGGAAGATGAATTGAAATTGAATGCAAAAGAAAGACAATAGTGCCATAGAAAAATGTGGTAAGATGTTTGTTGGACTAAAAAGCTTTCTGACCGACTGTTCTTTGTTGCAGATAAGACAGTCTCTGGCAATGATGATTTTGGGTTTCAGTATGAATGGCAATCTATTTTGTCCAGAGATAGTGATGACATCAGTGTTCATGTACTTCAAAAGATTGAAATGCTACAGTCAAAAGTTCAAAAGTTGAAGGCCAGAATAGAAAAGGTGATCAGTGAAAATCCTGGGAAATTTGCCTCCGTTAATAGGTTGAGCTTGCCTGTACCTTTCGATGCATTCGATAGTCCAGATCAAGGTCATGTTTCCAATCCTACTAATGGAGACAGAATGCTGCTGAGATCTGTGGCTGAGGGTAGCATGGAGGACATTACACATGAGAGTGCGGATTCAAGTCGTGCGAAGGGAACCCATCTTCCAAACATGATTAAAAGTGCCGGACCTCAAGAGGTAGTTTTATGTGGAAATGTGAGTGTTAGCTTTAACCTGCTTAGTACTTCTATTTGTTCATCAGTGTATAAATTGTGGGGTATATGAGCTTAAAATATATGTTCTTTCCGTTTCTGCCAAATGTTGTCTTGAACGAGTCTCGACTTAAACCTGTGGTTCATACACTGATCATCAGTGTCTCTTGCATGCACTGGAGATTGTTAGATTGTTAGATTTTTACCTCTTTTTTTTTTCCTTGTTCTGACTATTTATGGACTACTGCTTGTTTATTTCAACAAAACCTGTTCTCTTTGACAATGGTTGAAATTGAACTTCTGGTAGCGGGGCAAACTATTCGTTAATTTTTGGAAGAGTGTTTGGTGCACTTGAGGGGGCCTTATCCAGGCTGAGGTTAATTTAATTTGGAGAACTAGGTCTACTATTTGTTGTATAGTTTCTAGAGTTTGACAAATTGAAATACAGCTGATTGAAACCAAATATGAGATTTCATTAATTTGCAAAACTTTTCTTTCCATTGTTTATAAAGACACTGATGCACACACTTGGGAATGGAGAAAGAATTGTTGAAGTGAACATTGTATCTGTAGATGGAGGATGGAATTTTGATACATAATCAGGCAGCGAAGGAAGAAATTCAAGACTTGAAGAATATTGGAAGTTGGCTTCCAGAAACTCATGAGAAACCCCAGGAACCACAAGCTGTAGAAGATTCAAAAACTGTTATTCCAACAGAGACAATTGTTGCCCGTGTGAATTACGGTGGGAAAACACTTCCTAAACCTAGGACTAATGCTTCAAGCAAGAGGAGAAAGCGGGGTAGGAGAAAATCTGCTGCAGGTCGATGGAGTCGGAGATCTTAGCCGAAATAACAGTGCATTGAATTGTTGTGTTTGTCTCCTATTCATATAGTATATATGTAAAAAATGAACTTCTGATGAGAATTTTGTGTCCCAAACAAAAATAATAGTTGTATATGCTCTTTATTCTGTGAATAGATAGTTTTTCTTCTCCCGCTGCAAATTCTTTGGTCCTTCCTGATTCTACGGGTCAAGGTGGTTCATTTTGCTCAGGTCTATTTGAGTGGCCCTTACTTTACAAATGTTATTATGTTACAAAAGCAAAGTGCAGAATCTGAGGTCTGTTATCTTTGAAAAGGGGAACAACCTCCCCAAGTCAGGAATCAGAGTTTAGGTTGGAAATGGTTAGACCAGATAATGGGATTCCTTGCTTTGCTTCCAACTTAAAGCAATTCAAACAACCTATTCCTTGGTTCCACTTTTCTCTACATTATTTAACCATTCTCATTTGTATCATTATACCACCACGTTTGCTCCTAACTCTTGAGTTTCGCAAGATGGGAATGTTTATGAGTTTCATGGGAAAAGGTTTGAAGCATATTTTACCCTGATATCAACGTTCGTCCATTTTTCTCTTTCTTTATGCACTTACCTTCTTCCTCTGAAGAAAGCTAATTCCTTAACCGTTTTTCCCCCTCAATTATGTGTTAAAGTACTAATCAATATAATTGGCTAATCTGCGGCTTGCAGGTGTGCCCTCAGCCCAGACGATAGGTTATGCAATGGGTATGCTCCACAAGCAGTTCGTGAAAAAAGATATCAAGAACTTTGAGGATTTCCATGGTGCTATTCTTAATATCTTCATGTAAGGGCATATTATCTTGTTGTTGTTCTTTCGGTATGATGTAAGGTAGATTTGATATTGAACTCTTAACTTTAAACAATTTAAGAAAGTGGAATGCTTAACTTCTATAAGTTTAAGAAATATATATATATATATATATATTGTCCAAAATATACATAATTTAGCTGCTACACCTTCCTTTCTTCCTATTTAAAGAATATCTTTAAGAGATTTAAGAGTAGCGAGTGTATCTTCATACTAAAATTAGAAAACATTTTTGTTTGTCCGTTTATATCAATCTGAATACTAAACTGATTACTCTCTGTAACAATTGCCGCTCGCAGCTCATTCAACTCGGCGTTGCCTGGAAAACATTACGACGTACCCTCACGGACACAAGTAGAGGTCATAATACTACGATTTTGTCACATTGTCTGCATCATTGCATAACAAAACTATGAATAGTTTTCTGCTTAACAGGAATGCTTTAAGGCTTGGATAAGTGCTGATGAAGAGACGAAAAAGAAGGAAGTGTTTGTTAACTTCATGAAGAATAAAGTAAGTCTGAGCAGGATCGATGCCTATACCATGTCTATAGGGATGGCGACGCCACCAGCAGCCATGGCAGCGAAGAGGGCAGGAGAGAAGTTGCCACAACTTAACATAATAAAATTCATTCCTGATGTCATTTTCGTGCCATCGGCCACAGTATTGGCACTTATTTCTGCAAAACTCACTAGGAGGATGCTTCTTGAAAACACATCATCTTAAATACTTGTCTTAACCCAAGCATCTCCACAAATATGTACATAAGTTTGTCCTTATTGTTGATGATATAAACATGTGATTGGATTGATAAAATGTAGCGTAGGAAGATGTTTTTAACCCTTTATCTTCTTTTGATGTTCAAAGCATTCTAAGGCTAATTTGTGTTTCAGCGAAACTGCTAATCGCAAATCACAAAAGGAAAAGGGTAAGCAGAATTTATTATTGGTGGAGACCATAGTACAACGATGGTTGAAAGTACGGTTTAATAGTCAAGTGACTAATAAGATAACTAAGTTCAAGGGCACTTAGAGGTGCCCTTGGAGTTCTTCTTGTCTCTGTAACAAGGACATTCTGACTTGTTTCCGTAAAAACCGGAAGGAACACACTTGCAGTCGTTGCAGCATATCATACAATACCTTATGCAGCGTTTCTGGTATCCTGCCTTTGCACACCTAACCCCGCACATCGACTCAGCAGGAATCTTTCAAACATCACAGCCAATAGGGAAACATCTAATTAGCTCATATTATCAATATACTCTTAAGCGAATATTTATTACCATTACAACTACGACAGATCACAGTCAGCCTCACTATAGTGATTATAATAACCAAAACCACCACAATGCCTGAAAGTTTACGGTTAAGTTAAACCAAAAAGACACCAGTTACAGGTTGATGCATGTAGATCGAAGAATGAAAATTTAAACCCTAAGAATGCACATGCATGTATTGTTGTTTCTAATTGCCTATCTATAAGACATATAGGTGCTTGTACACTAGCGGAAAACATACTTGGAGCTGGGATAGGCGGTCCAGCTGCAGTGTCAGCAGTAGCTGATTGAATGAAAGAGGAGCTAAGAACCAGCAAAAGAAGCAACGAAGTTGCAAGAACAGGCCTCATTTTCGACTTCTAAAGATAGTGGCAAAAGAAAGAAGAATCAATGTCTAGTCAGCTGTTAGAGAGGTTAAGACTATGATTAACGTCGCTTAGAACAGATGGGGTGGTTTGGATTTTAGACCTACATTTATAGTACCTTAGTAGTAAGACTCGTGAGGGACTTGATTTGACGTAAGCATAGAGGGAAGAAACTAGGTCTAGGGACACCAAAACATAGTTGTCATCGAGAATATCAGGTGCGTATTTGCTCTACAGCTTTGTTACAGCTAATATGGAAGCAGAGCTGATGAGAGTTGGTGGGTATGTACAGGGTGTCACATCTTGTCTCCACTTTGAAAGCTTTGTTCTGTAACTAGGTTTTCTGCTATACAGAAGCTTATCAGCAGTTTCCTTTGAAAGCTGACAACTCCTAATCTATTCAATATCAGAGGCAAGAATCCACCTATAGATATGCCATAGCTAGTGGAGTTACAGAACAATACTTTGTCTTCTGCTTCAACGCGTACACAGCTTGCTTGGACTAGTGATACTACTATCTATAGTGGCGTACTTACTCCAACAGTACTGAATTTAATAACGGTATCTTTTTCAAAGCAAGTGTCTCCAATTTGTTGTAGTTTATTGTCCCCGCTTGGACTTTAACCCTACGTTTGCTTGCTGTCCTCGTGGGTGGGGACAGAAGACGGGGACAGAAAAATTCTGTCCCCAACGTATTTGC
>JANZXP010000196.1:3941872-3955768 GCA_027576715.1 Erythroxylum flavicans | reverse complement strand
CCTTAATTCGTGGATAAAGATAGCAACTGAAATAAATAAAAGAATCTGAATCCTAAGAATTCTGCCGCAAATCACATCTCTCCAATATTTCTGGTCTTATGCCCATGTCTGCGATAGTGCTGGCCCAGAAAGGCATCTGTAACAGACTGCACTAGAGTTACCTAGGTTTTCTTGCTCAAACATAAGTCTAAAGTTAGTTATGTACTTCCTCATTTTGTCTCTATGGTAAAAAACCAGTTTGGTGTAAACATAAAGAAACTTAGATCAGACAATGCCAAAGATTACTTCAACCAAACTCTTACTATATATTGTCAAAGAGAAGGGATACTTCATGAGTCTTCCTGTGTCAAAACACCCCAACAAAATGGTGTGGCCGAAAGAAAAAATGGACACCTTTTAGACCAAACACAAGCATTGTTATTTTAGAAAAATGTACCAAAATATTTTTGGGGGGAAGCAATCCTAGTAGCCAGTCATCTCATTAACAGACTACTCTCTACAGTCCTAGGATTCAAAAGTCCAATGGAGGTTTTCTCTTCATTCTACCCAACTATATCCACTACAAACAATCTTGTACCTCGCATTTTTGGTTGTGTGTCCTTTGTTCACAGCCAAGACCGTGGAAAATTGGATCCTAGAACATGGAAGTGCATCTTTGTAGGGTATTCTTCAACTCGAAAAGGGTATAAGTGCTATCATCCTCTTTCTAAGAAATTTCATTTGTCCCGAGATGTAACCTTCAATGAACAAGAAGCCTCTTTTGTCCAACCTGATCTCCAAGGGGAGAATCTCAACGAAGATAAGGAGTTCATTATTGGATTGTCTGAATATGATCCCAATCAAATGCCTTCAGCTCAATCAGAACCAAAATCTCCTGAAATTGAACCTGAACCCATTCTTGAACCTAAATCTGCTTCTGGAGATGTGCGATTTGACAAAAATTTGGTGTACTCAAGGCGGAAAGAGGTCAATCTGGAATATGTGCATATACAAGAATCTAATCCAGATTCCTCAAATGAGTTAAAAATTTCTGATTTCCCTACTTTACAAACTGATACTGAAGTATAGATTAGTGAGGAAGATCAGGACCAACCTATTGCCATTAGAAAAGGAACCAGAACATGCACCAAAAGGCTGTTATACCCACTCTTACACTACATGTCCCTTCAAAACTTCTCACCAACATTTAAAGCCTTTCTTGTAAACCTCAATATCACAACCATTCCTAAAACCTTATCTGAGGCATTGTCTAATGAAAAATGGAAACAAGCCATGGATATGGAGATGGAGGCACTAAGAAAGAATAAATCCTAGAGTTTGGTGAAATTGCCAGCTGGAAAAAGGTTGGTGGGTTGCAAATGGGTGTATATGGTGAAATTTAGGGCTGATGGGTCGATTGAAAGGTACAAGACAAGATTGGTGGCCAAAGGATACACTCAGACTTATGGGATTGATTATCTAGAGACGTTTGCTCTTGTGGCTAAGATGAATATAGTTAGAGTAATTTTATCTCTAGCTGCAAACCATGGTTGGGAACTGCAACAATTTGATGTAAAGAATGCATTTCTGCATGGGGATCTAGCGGAGGAGATTTACATGGAAGTCCCACCAGGCTATGAAACAAAGGTGACCACCAATATTGTATGTAAGCTAAATAAAGCCTTGTATGGATTGAAACAATCCCCTCAAGCTTGATTTGATAGATTTGCAAGGGTCATGTTATCTATAGGATATAAGCAAAGTCAAGTTGATCATACATTGTTCATTAAACATTTAGACATAGCAAAGTAATAGTATTACTAGTCTATGTGGATGACATCATACTAACAGGAGATGATGAGATAGAGTAGCAGATCTTGAGTAATTGTTTTGCTAAGGAGTTTGAGATTAAGACTTTGGGAAGTTTAAAGTATTTTCTGGGAACTTAGGTAGCACACTCTAGGAAAACGAATTTTTATATCCTAACAGAAGTATTTTACTGATTTACTCAAGGAGACAAGTAAAGCTGCATGCAAACTCGCAGATACACCCATGGAGCCAAACCTTAAGCTGGGAAAAGCAGATGAAGGTGTTCCAATCAATAGGGAAATGTATTGACTTGTAGGACGACTCATCTATTTGGCTCATACCAGACCTGATATAGCCTATGTTGTAAGCATGGTAAGTGTGAATAAGAGCTGATTGCTCTATATTTTATTTCATTGAGAACTCGTACATATATACATGTATATTAGTGATACCGAATAGGATAGTGTATTTGTACAAATATAAGTGATAATCCTAAGATAAGGTTTATCTACAAGATAATGATATCTAACCTATATAATCTGATTATGATCAGATTATCACAATATTATGTCAGAATGCAGTATCTTAACCACACTTCCCCTTAAGTTGGATCATAGATATCAATCATATCCAACTTGCTGACACATTCTTCAAACATTTGTCTATGAAGTCCTTTGGTAAATACATCTAGTCTGTTTCTTTGTTGGTACATATGTTAGGCATATTGTCCCGTCTTTTATCTTTTCCTTGATAAAGTGTCGATCAACCTCAACATGCTTTGTTCTCTCATGGTGGACTGGATTGTGTACCATGCTTAGGGCTACCTTGTTATCACAATAATGGTTTATAAGTGACTCAAAAATGATCCCCAATTCTGTTAACACTCTTTTTACCCAGAGACTTTCATAAATCCCTTTTGCAACTGCTCTTAGTTCAGCTTCTGCAGTACTCTTGGCTACCACCTTTTGCTTCTTACTTTGCCATGTGACCAGATTTCCCCACACGAAAGTGCAATATCTAGTGGTTGATCGTATATCCTCTTCTGAACTTGCCCAATCCGAATCTGTGTACATTTCAATTGTTCTTTGATCTCCCTTCTTGTGTAATAATCCTTTCCCAAGAGTACCCTTTAAGTACTATAAGATTTTATAAACTGCCTCAAGATGCTTACCCTTTGGTGCATGCTGACTTACAACACTCACAACAAAAGCAATATCTTGTCTTGTATGAGACAAATAAATTAGTCTTCCCACAAGTGTTTGATATTTTTCACGGTTAACCATTTTATCTTCTTCATCTTCGAATTTTGTACTTTCAATGGGAGTGTAGCTTGGTCTACATCCTAACACTTCTGTCTCCTTCAAGAGATCAAGTATGTACTTCCTTTGTGAGATGTAAATTCCTCTCTTTGATCTAGCTACGTCCATGCCTAGGAAATACTTCATTTCTCCTAGGTCTTTAACTTCAAATTCTGTCCTCAAGGCTGACTTGAGTCTTGTAATTTCTTATGCATCATCACCAGTTAAAACAATATTATTTACATAAACAATCAAAATTGTCTTCTAACCTTCTCTAATTATGAAGAACATTGTGTGATCCAACTGTGCTTGTGTATACCCTTCGGTTTTTAGGACTTTTGCAAATCTTTCAAACCAAGCTCGTGGTGATTGTTTAAGCCCATATAGAGATTTTCTTAATCTGCATACTCTGTTTCCTCTTGCTTCTTCATCAAACCCTGGAGGAAGTTTCATATACACCTCTTCCTTTAGTTTGCCATTCAAGAATGCATTTTTGATGTCAAGTTGTTGAAGAGGCCAGTCTAGGTTAGCAGCTACGGACAACAATAGTCTAATAGTATTTAGTTTTGCTACAGGAGCAAATGTCTCTTTATAGTTCATCCCATAGGTCTGTGTATAGCCCTTTGCTACCAATCTTGCTTTATACCTCTCAATGGAATCATCAACCCTATATTTGACTGTGAATATTCACCTACACCCCACTTGTTTCTTCCCTTTTGGCAGATCAACTTCTTTCCATGTCTCATTCCTTTAAGTGCTCCTATTTCTTCAAGAACTGCTTCTTTCCATTCTGGAACTTTAAGAGCTTCTTGGATATTCTTTGGGATGTCAATTCTGTCCAGATTAGCAATAAATGCTTTATATTGAGAAGATAGAGCATCATATGAGACAAACCTCTCAATCGGGTGCATAGTACATGACCTAGATTTCTTCTGTAAAGCAATTGGCAGTTCTAGATCTGCATAGTCTTATTGTTCCTTACTACTCTGAGCTTCTTCGGCAGGTACCTGCATTGGTTCAGAGATTGGTATAGCTTCAGGGAGTGTACTACTGGTTTTCTTCTTCCAAGAGTACACTTTGAGTGTAGGTATGGCTGCTTCTGTACCAGGATTTGTTTCTATAGGAGATATGATAGGTTCAGGAACAGATGTGATAGGTTCAGGTTGAGATTCATCACCAAACTCACTCCAATACTCCCCCTAAATCGAAGACTTGGGATAGAAGGAATTTGTCTCAAAAAAAGAGACATCATAACTAACAAACAACCTTTTTGATATAGGATCATAGCATTTATACCCTTTTTGTGTAGCAGAGTAACCCAGAAACACAGTTTTTTGCTCTTGGATCAAGTTTGTTGTGTGAATAACTATGAACAAAGACTGTACACCCGAAAACCTTTAGAGGAAGGTTAGTTTCAAGATGGGCGGTAGTATGAATTTTTTGAAGTTTTTGAAGAGGAGTTTTGAAAGAAAGAACACAACTAGGCATGCTATTAATAAGATAGGTTGCAGTAAGGATAGCATCCCCCCAAAAAAATTTTGGAACATTGCTAGTAAACATCAAGGCCCTAGCTACTTCAAGAAGGTGTCTATTTTTCCGCTCAGCAATCTCATTTTGTTGAGGACTATTGACACAAGTACTTTTGTGGACAGTTCCATGTTTTTAGAATAATGTATGAAGAGTTTGATTAAAATATTCAGTACCATTGTCAGTATGAAGAACTTGAATACTAGTTTGAAATTGATTTTTTATCATCTAATAAAAGTTGATGAACACGGTAGAGACTTCAGATTTATCCTTCAAAAGAAATACCTAAAACAAACAAGTATGATCATCGATGAAAGTAATGAACCACTTTGAATTGTTCCTATTAGCGACACGAGATGGGCCCCAAAGATCACTATGGATAAGTGAAAAAGGTTTTGTGAGTTTGTATTCAAACCTTGTAAAGGAAATTCTTTGGTGCTTAGCAAACTCACAAGCATTACATGAACACAAAGTCTTTATTTATTGAAATATTCAGAAACAACCTTGACATCTACTGGAAGTTTGGATGACCTAACCTTTTATGTCATATCAACAGTTCATCATTCTTGGGAACAATCACACTATTACTCAGGCTATAAGGACTAGAATAACTTTCTTCATCTTCAAAGTAGTACGCCCCATCTACCTCTTTAGCATTGCCAATCATCTTCCCCGATGACAGGTCCTGTATAACACAATGAGTAGGGAAAAAATGAGCACTACAATTAACTTCTTTTGTCAATTTACTAACTGAAAGTAGGTTACAGTCGAGATTAGGAACATGTAGAAAAGAATTTAATTTCACAGAATCTGTTACTTTCATATCTCCTTTTCCTGCAACCGAAGAAAAGTCACCATTTGCAACCTTAACCTTTTCATGTCCAACACATGGAAAGTATGAATGAAACAGGTTATAATTATCTGACATATGATCTGATGCTCTAGAATCAATTATCCATTTCTTCCTACCATATGAAGATAAAAAGACTTGACAGATATTACCTCTCATAGTAGCATTGGCAACTGTACTTGTCTTCTGTTGGTGACTGTCATTTGGGAGGTTCTTTAGTATTTCCAACAATTTTCCTAGTGAAATATTCATCTCCACAGCTTGTTGCTTTTGACTATCTTCCAATTTTTCTGTTCCCCCTTCACTAGGTACTTGATAGCCTCGGTTTTTTCCCTTTTTTGGTTTCCAGTCTGGAGGCTTTCCATGAATGTCCCATCATGTATCTTTGGTGTGACCACTTTGTTTGCAGTCATCACACCATTTCTTCTACCCTTCTTACTAGATTCACCAAGGGACAGCAATGCAGATGCTTCATTAGTAGGTAATGAAGCCAAAGTTTTCTCTTCTTTTGACTCCTCTTTCAACATAATTTTCTTCCTTGCTGCTTCCCTCCTAATTTCAGAAAACACTTCTTTGGCTGTTTGTAGAGGAACGCTACTTAGGATTCTGCCACGAACATCATCCAAGATTTTGTTCAGACCAGCCAAAAATTAAAATACTATTTCTTTTTCAATTTTCTGGTTGTACATCACAGCATCTTCCTTACACCTCCACTCTTAATTCGACAGAAGGTCAAGTTCTTGCCATAATGCTACCATCTCAACCCATTATTCTGTAACTTCTATCACCTTGCTTCATTTGCCACAGCTTCGTTTTTATCTTGTAGATTCGTGATGCATTCTCTCCATCAGAGTATGACTGTCGCACCCCTTCCCAGATTTCTCGAGCTATTGGCAGAAACATGAATGTTCGTTTGATCGACGGTATCATGGCATTAATAGCCATGATGAGACCATTGAGTTGTCCATCTCCCACTATCGTGCAGTTTGCGAGTTCATTGGGTCTGGAACGTCTCCATCTCCGACAATAAGGCTCAACTTCCCGCGTCCTCCAATGGCGAGTTTCATAGCTTGAGCCCACTCCCGGTAGTTTGTTCCATTCAGTTTGTCAGAGACAATGACAACTGAAGTTCCTTCAAGGCCAGAGGTCAAACCTCCAGTCTGGTTAGGATTTGCCGTGGAGGATCCCTCAAGATTGGAAGTCATTTCTTGACTTGTTGGGGTTGACTCCTCGGTTTCACTATCTCTTTCAAGTGGCTCTGATACCATGTGAGTAAGAGCTATTTTGCTCTATGTTTTTATTTTCATAGAGAACATTGTACATATATACATGTACAATGACACTGAATAGGATAGTGAATCTATACAAATATAAGTGATAATCCTAAGATAAGGTCTATAAGATATTGATATCTAACTATATAATCTGATTATAATCAGATTATCACAAGATTATGTGATAATGCGGTATCTTAACCACATCTTTCCCTTTTTGTTACTGCTATTCAATATATTGTTGTTGTTTCTCTTCTCCTAGTTTTCTGGTGTGCTCTTTATTGCTGTGTTGTATTGTTCTGCTGCTATATTTCGTTGCTGTGTGGGTTGTTGAGAGCTGAGGTCTAACATTGTTCCGACCTGCTGGATTGTTGGGAGGTGGGTGTTGACACGCTTATGCCAAGAAAGTCGTCAGCTATGGAGAGAAGAGTGAATGCGTTAGAGGAGAGTCAGCGGAAAACTAACAAGCAATTACTAGCCATTTCAGAAGCCTTAAAAAACCTGACCAAGGTAGTAGAGGACATACAAGATTGAGAAGGGCATGTCAGGAGGAGGGACGAACGCCAAGAGGTGGAGGTTTCCGCTGAACCCGCACCAGACCTGTCTCCGAAGACTAGATCGCACAACCAAGCCGCGGATCAAGAATTGAGACTGAACTAGACGTTTTTAGGCAACAAACTCGAAGGATAGAGTTCCCCACTTTCAATAGGTCCGACCCATATGGTTGGGTGACCCATGCTGAGGTGTTTTTCTCTATTCAGGGAAGCTCGGAGCGTGTGAAGCTTGCATTAACTCAGATAAGCAAGGAAGGAGGCACAATCCACTAGTTCTCCCATCTTAAAACTTCCATTCTCAGATTAACTTGGGAAAAATTAAAAGAAGAGTTGATATGCCGATACAATGGCCGCAAACACATCAATCCATACGAACAACTCTTGGTACTGCAACAAAAAGGAACATTAGAAGAGTATATAACAAAGTTTGAGATGGTGGTATCGCAAATTTCTCATATCACAGAGAAGCAGTACATGGGATATTTCATGGGGGGAATCAGAGACGAGATAAGACGAAGGGTGAAGACACACCAACCCAGCAGCTGCAAGTTATAGTAGCCAGAGATGTGGAAGAGGAGCTGTTGGGGGAAGGGGTGTTGAATTACCAAAAAATCTTCTCCAATACAACTAGTGACAAGAGATTCTCTGAGATGAGTAGAGTTATTAGCCCAGCAACTACTCGGCTTCCTTTTAGTGGCATTTGGGGTGACAACAAAGAGGGAAAAAAGAACGAGTGGAGTGGCAGAATCGTAATGGCCTGTTAGAGTTGGGAACAATAGTGTGGGGAGCAGTGGTGAGGGTGGACATAAGGTAAGTAGTGGGAGTCGCCCTAGGGGTACTATCAACTTGACTTACCAAGAGTTGCAGGATAGAAGAGCAAAAAGATTATGCTTCAAATGTGGGGAACGCTTTACACCCGTCCACCAATGTTCGGGAAGGCAACTTAGACTCGTGATTCTAGATGATGATGAGGAGCCCAATGGAGAGGAAGAATGGGTCATGTTAGAACAAGACAAGAAAAAAGAAGTTGAAGAAGTATCATGTAATGTTATTGAATTGAATGGAGTGATGGTAGCAAATACTAACAACCAACATACTATGAGGGTGGAAGGGAGAATAGAAGGAGTATCTGTCCTTGTATTAATTGACAATGGGGCCACTCATAATTTTGATTCTTAAGGAAGTAGAAAGTTCTATGTGGTTGGAAGTAGATGAGAATGTCAATAATGGGATCACCCTTGGTGATGGGCGTAGAGCAACAGCCAAAGGGAAATGTAGAGGAACGAAGACAAAGATTGTGTCCAAGGAATTCACAATATATACATATAGGTTTGATCTTGGTGGAGTTGATGTAATATTGGGAGTTTCTTGGCTAAAGATGTTAGGGGATGCTCGGATGAATTGGAAGAAAATGCGAATGGAGTTCGAGGTTAATGGAAAAGTGGTGGTTCTATAAGGGAATACCAAACGGGTGATATACATGCAGCTTTGAACCGAGTGTGCCACCCTCTTCTTTGCCAAGTGGAGGGTTTATTATGGTCAATGGGGAGTCGTCTAGCATCAGTAGTGGGAGACAGTGAGCTCACTTCGATCCAAAGAGAGGAGTTAGAGGAATTATTGGAACAACTTCAGGTGGTTTTTGCTGAACATAAGGGGTTGCCACCAGCCAGACCAACAGATCATGCTATTGTCCTGCGAGAGGGTGTCCCCCCAATTAGTGTGCGCCCCTAAAGATATGCTTACGTACAGGAGGAAAGAGATGCTGACCCAAGGAATAATCAGGCCCAGCTCCAGTCCCTACTCAGGCCGGTAATATTGGTGAAAACGAAAGATCAAAGTTGGAGATTTTGTGTACACTATAGGGCACTCAACAAGGTAACAGTCCCAGATAAGTATTCCATCCAACTCATTGATGAGTTATTTAATGAATTGGTTGGGGCATGCTACTTTTTCAAGATAGATCTCAAGTCCGGATACCATCAGATTAGGGTGAAAGGGAGTGATGTGCCAAAGACAGCTTTTAGGACTCATGAAGGTCATTATGAATTTCTAGTAATACCGTTTGATCTCATGAATGCCTCAGCTACTTTTCAGAGTACCATGAACAATATTTTAGGCCATTGTTGCGAAAAGGGGTGTTGGTTTTCTTTAATGACATTCTAATATATAGTTCAAATTGGCAAGATCACTTATGTTTGGTGAAGAGAGTCTTGAATGTCTTACTTTCTAATCACTTGGTGGCTAATCAAAAGAATTGTTCATTTGGGGTACAACAAATTGCATATTTGGGGCACATTATAACACCCCAAGGAGTTCAAGTGGATCTCGAAAAAATTAAGGGCATTGTGGAATGGCCTACACCTAAATCAGTAAAAGGAGTTCGTGGATTTTTGGGCCTCACAGGGTACTACCGTAAGTACATTCACAATTATGGACAATTAGCAAAGCCTTTAACAGAGTAAACGAAGAAGGATGGGTTTTGACAGGCTGCTTTTGACAAGTTAAAGCTGATAATGATTACCGCCCCAGTCTTAGTGCTACCTGATTTTTCCAAAGAGGTGGTAGTAGAGTGTGATGCCTCAGAAAAAGGTATAGGGGCAGTGTTGATGCAAGGTGAGAGACCTATTGCTTTTTACAGTAGAGCTTTCTCAGAAAGAGGATCATCAAAATCAGCTTATGAGAGAGAATTAATGGCATTAGTACTAGTAGTTCAGCATTGGAGGCCTTATTTATTGGGTCTTCATTTCACAGTTCGTACCAACCATCAACTCTTACAACATCTACTACAACAGAGGATTACTACTCCAACGCAACAGAGCTGGATGGCCAAACTTCTCAGGTATAATTTTGAGGTGATAAATAAACCTGGGAATAATAATAGAGTAGCTGATGCTTTTGTCTAGGATGGAAGAAGAGGCAGAGTTAAAGACGGCGGTTTCTTCTCCTTTGACCCTAAGTTGAAGATCAATGTGCACCAATTAGAGCAAGATCTCTTATCTTCCCCAGGCTTCTCTCTGAAACACGACATTTTGTTATACAAGCAACGGTTGGTTCTGCCATCTACTTCCACATGAGTTCCTATTTTGTTGCATGAGTTTCATACTACTCATGTGGGTGGGCACTCAGGCTTCCTACGAACATACAAACGACTAGCAGCCAATGTGTATTAAAAGGGGATGAAATGAGCTGTTCAGGAATTTGTGAAGGCCTGTGAGATTTGTCAAAAGCAGAAATATATGGAAATGTCTCTGATGGGATTGTTGCATCCACTTGAAGTACCTCAGCAAGTGTGGGAGGATATCTCTATGGATTTTGTAGGGGGCCTACCCAAATCACACAGTTATGAACTGATTTTGGTGGTGGTGGACCGATTGTCTAAGTACGGCCACTTTATTCCCGTAGGCAGCCAGCACCTGCAAAGAGAGTAGCTGAGATATTCACCAAGGAAATTATTAGGCTTCATGGTGTTCCTAAGTCTATTGTTAGTGACTGAGATTCCCATTTCATGAGCAGTTTTTGGCGGGAACTTTTTAAGTTTCAAGGCACCATTCTTAAGATGAGTTCTGCCTACCATCCCCAGACGGACGAACAGACTGAAATGGTGAAACGAATACTTGAGACTTACCTGCGTTGTTTTGCTTCTGAGCAACCCAAAACATGGGTAACATGAGTGTATTGGGCTGAATATTAGTATAACACCTCGTTTAAAACTTCTACAGGTTGCTCTCCTTTTGAGACAGTTTATGGCAGGAAGCCTCCTTCCCTCCAATAGTACGTTCCAGGGGAAATCTTAGTGGAAGCAGTGACACAAGAATTAAGAAGTAGAACTCAAACAACTCAAATTCAACTTAAAAAGAGCTCAAGACTATATGAGAAATCAGGCTGACAAACATAGACGCGATAGGGAGTTTAACGAGGGTGATTGGGTATATCTAAAGTTGCGTCCTCATCGGCAAACCACAGTGGCCACCCGCATCAATCCTAAGTTGGCAGCCCCATACTATGGTCCATTTCAAGTGTTGGAGCGCATAGGACCGCTTGCTTACAAGCTCCAATTGCCAGCCAATTCCCGAATACACCCAGTTTTTCATATCTCTTCCTTGAAACCAGCCATTGGCGCCCCTCTTACACCCCCCACTCTCCCAGATGAGTTAGAGGAAGCTAATGACTTCCCTTATGAGCCTGAATACATCCTACAAACCCGGAATACTATAGAGGACAATGTGGCAAAGACACAATGGCTTATTAAATGGAAGAACTCCCCGGTGGAGGAGTCTACTTGGGAAGATGCTGAGTACATCTAGTTACAATTTCCACACTGCTGCCTTGAGGACAAGGTAGCCTAAGCTTCTATTAGTATATACTAGAAAGTAAAAAGGGGTTAATGAGAGAAGAGGGACCAAATAGCAAGGAATAGGGGGCTAATTAGCTAATAAAGATAATTAAAGATATTAGGTCAGTGGAGGTGGAGGAAAGGGGATTTTTTTATCGTGTATTTGGCTTTTGAAAGCCGTTAGCTAGGACTGAGGCCTTGCAGCCGTCAGTGGGAGGAGAACCCTTGAGTCTCCATTGTTATCTTTCCCTTTTTGTTACTGCTATTCAATATATCATTGCCGTTTCTCTTCTCCTACTGTTCTGGTGTTCTCTTTATTGCTGTGCTGTATTGTTCTGCTGCTATATTTCGTTGCTGTGTTGGTTGTTAATTTGTCCTGCTTTGATATTATAAATAGATAGGTTAAACCTAATAACCATTCCACCACCATATTAAACTGCTTCTTTCCCTTTCTTCTTTATATACTTTGACATAGTTTAAACATATATAAACAGGCACATACTAGCATGTGGAGGTGTACAAAGATAAAGAGGAGATTAGGTAAAATATTTTAACTTTCTTTAAGGCTATATTCCAGCTCTTGCAATTAATATAATTATTATATTTCCAAACAAGTGCTACCTATAAGTAACTTAAACAGAAAGCAAAAGGGAAGATGTATATGAGGTTTAAAAACAGTCAAAATTTGTATCCATTATTACCTTGAATAATGGATCTATATCAACATCAATGTCAAACCAGGAGAACTCATTGTTGATTTTTGAAGCTGTGTACAAAGCAAGCTCCTTCTGCAAGAAAGTCGCTGACTCAGAAATCCTGGAATTAAAGTGATCCCAATATACATCTTCACAGTTTAAAACATGATCCTTATCCAGCTGATTTGTTTCATGGAAACCACTTCATAAAGCATATCTAACATAATAATGTAAAATTCATCCAGAATAGAGGTGCATCCAGAGATCTACAAATATGAGAAACTCATTTTCTTTATTTACATCTTGCATCCTAATGAGGATAAAGAAACACCATTTGGCCTTGTGGCTCAATGGATGAGGATGTGAAAGACATCCTCCAGTCCATAGTCTAAATCCTAGTGAAGACCTTTCTGCTTTCCAAAAAACAGAAATAAATGATGTTAAAGAAAAAAACAAGGCACCTAACACTCAATTGTTTCAACTAACTATAAACCTGATAGAAGGCCAAGCATTGAAGCACAAACTTCTCCACTGAGTCCAGTTCCAGATCCAGTGTAGCATCATAATCCTTAACCTATGACAAGTAAATAACAGTTAAGCATTAAGCACACTGACGTTGAAGAAGCAGAAAGGATGTAATTCAGAGCAAAACCTAATGAACAAAAAGTTAAGAACATTTTTCGAAGCAGCCATAATTTCTTATAGTCAAAATTTGACTTGAAATTATTTGCTTTTTGTTCCTTTCCCGCCAAGAGTCTTAAGCAACCAAACACAAGTTACTCCACCTCTCTAACTAGATCTAAACCGTGACCTTGGATCATATAACATACCAAATTAGTATGAATCAAATGAAAATATAAGCAGTTGAACTAAATTTTCAAATTATGATTCATCCAGAACACATGGATTTAAAGCACAAGGACGCCTACTATGCATTGAAAAAGGCCCAAAAGAGGAAGAAAAGAAAAAGTAAGAGAACTGCTTCATCACCGCCTCTCCATATTCTCCAATGGCATGGTAGCACGATCCTCGCAAATACAAGCACTCTATACTTGAGGTCTCAATGCTCAAGCCAACTGATAAATCCTTGATAGCCTTTCTGCAAGATTCAAAGTCAGCTTAGTTCATTCACTGTCACTGGCAATAAGCTAATGCGGAGCCAAAAAATAGTTACCGACAGACTCAGAGAACTAAACACTCAATATAGAAGCAATAGTTTGACAGAACATACTTGTGTTCTCCCATCCCATGTAGCAGTAGCGCACGCAAATGATATGCCTTTGCAAACCTACGAAAACCAAAGACAACAATGAACTCTTGAATGAAAATGTACATAAGTAAATCTCGAGAATACACACACACATAATGTCAATAAGCTTCCAGGTGCCAGCAGAAGCGTTGAAACAATCAGAATTAGGCACCAATAACCCTTGAATATTTGGGAACTGACAAGAAGTTTTCTGTGTATTACTTAGAATAATGTTACAGGTATTTATACTAAATACATAGGTTTAAAACTAGGAAAATAATCCCTATAATCATGCTAAATCCCTATAACTATGATATTTACATTAACT
>JANZXP010000196.1:3931628-3941772 GCA_027576715.1 Erythroxylum flavicans | reverse complement strand
ACTCAACCCTGCTAAGAAACATTGTACCACAATCTGCTCCTCTTGTTCTTGCATTTGCTTTATGTCAGCCACAATTGGAAACATGGCTCGCTTTTCTTCAAAGGCTTGTTTTACTTCAGAATAGTACTGAAACAGGGAGCGACCTTTATGTTCCGCTCGATAAATCTTTAACAGTAATTCATGAACATGAGACAGATCTTGTTTGCAAACATACAAAAATTCCAAATATTCCCATAGTTCTTTGACACTATCACAATGATTCACAACATCATCAACAATTAGGTCTAGAGTATTTCGGATTTGATTAAACAATTTATAATCCTCCATTAACCATTTCTTCCGAGCAACAACATCAATCTTAGGTGGCGGATTACTAGTTAGATGATCTTCTAAATCTAAACTAGTCACAAATCTGCGAATAGTTCTTTTCCACTGTGCATAATTTTTTCTTCCAATCAATTTCCTATCAGTAATTCTGGATGAACCCAACGTAATTTTAGTAATAGTCTTCTTATCTCCACCCATATCACTACTCTCAGTCATTTTCCGATTGACAATATTAAGTAGATAAAGGAGGAAAGAAACGGTAGGAACAAAAAAAGAGTATACCTTGGACTGTTTAGAACAAGATGCTTCTCCACTACATAAATACCAACATGTAAATCCGAAACATTCAGCAACACCACAGAAATATCCCAGCAACCACACCAACACAACAGAAGAAAGCTACGAAAATCAGAAGCACTCAACAACAGAAGGAAGATACGGCTGTCTTCTACACCAACACAGACCAATAATATCCCAAAACTGACAGGATATCCAGATAGGGGCAGAGGAGGCAACGTCGGAGGAAGAAATCGGTGCGGAAGACGATGGCTCACGCGCCCTCACGGGCCAGCCCGTGGAGACAGCATTTGAGGATGGACGGCACGTGTGGGTCACACGCTCAAGATCCGACAACCTGATTTTAGGGGATGGTTGATCGACACCTGTAGTGTCTTATGGAGGAGGAGGTGAGAAAAATTTTCTCAAAAAAATATACCACCCACACTGTTGGTATACTGCCTTACGATAGGGCAGAAAATAATTTCCAGAAAACTACGGAAGAGACCCAAAAACATGATTAGGCTCTGATACCATGAGAAGAATGAGAAGAAGTTTTCTGTGTATTACTTAGAATAATGTTACAGGTATTTATACTGAAAACATAGGTTTAAAACTAGGAAAATAATCCCTATAATCATGCTAAACCTATAACTATGATATTTACATTAACTACATAATCCCTATAATTATGTAACTGATATATTCTATAACAGGAACAAAGAAAATGATGTGGAAAGAGAAAAATTACCTTGTATCAATCTGGAGAATTTGTTGAATGCATTCAAAAGCTTTTAGAGGGTTAGCCAAATCATGGTAGAACTGCCAAGTGTTAACAGAATCCACATTTAGAGCAATGACTACTTAATAATCCTGCTTAACACACTAGTGACAAGTTACTGAATAGGCTTTAACGCCGCTCAACACACCAGTGAAACACTATTGAATAGGCTCTATCTAACATTTAAACTGTGAATTGGTTAAGTGCGTACACATCTGCCTCAGAGTTTATAAATATACTCTCAAGTTAGAAGTTTGTCCCTAATTAATGCATATGTACTCTTGAAGAAGGATTAATAAAAAGAACTTCATCTAAATCACAAATATTATTACTTAATAAGGATGTCACGACAATATTTTTGCAACAAGAGTTGGCCATGACAACAAATATCATTTCAACCACAAATTTGATAGTAAAGGGTATAGTTCTTCAAGGATGTAAACTGAATATAGCCTAGAAGCATAAAATAAAGTCCCTAAACAACGATATAATGAGACCTAAACCTTATAGAGAACTTGTCAACTCAATGAATGCATACAAGAGGAAACAAATAGAAATTTGAAAATCAAGAACATAACTGGAGTTAGACAAAGGTAAAAACAAGCCCTCAAAAACACAGTATTACATAAGGAAAGAGGAATTATTACAACATGGCCTTAAAATGAAGCATTTTCCTTGTTTTAAATCGATAAAACACCTGATTTTCTCAACTTAGTTTTCATTTTTAAATGATAATTATTGATCTGTTATCAAATTTGTTTTTGAGCTACATAGATTTGCAAGATCTGGTGCTTGTAATAACTGAAACTTTGCTCTCTGCCAGTGTATTTCCCTTAGAAACATATTTCATGTTCATTTTGTTCCTTTATGACATAACTAATAGCACCAACTAAAAATCAATCTTTTGTGACTGAAGTCGGCCCTTCAATCTTTGAACTAAAAAAGTATATTCTAGCAAATATTTGTGGCTGCAGTTGAACATGGATGCTCACTTCAATTTATGTGAAGATAAAATTACAGATGAGAAACATTGTTGGATTCTTTCAGTAAGAGTTCTGTAATTGTTTACTAATCAAATAGTGAAATAATGAAGTAAGCCACCACATCAAACATGGACAATTGCACGTCCAAATGATGCAGGTTAGGAAAGTTATTTTTCAGACAAATTAGGGCAGATTGTGGCTGGAACTATAAAAAACATATTTAGGTTTAAAGAACACTTCTGGAATAAATTTAACAACTAAACATAAATTGTTGTATCTGTTAGCAAAGTCCCTATTTATAGCCTAATAAATTCGTATTACGAATAGAAAAATCAAACACAACATAGAAAAACATGGACTTCTTGACAAAAAAAACCTGAGTAGAATACATTGTGAAGACTATTAAATAAGAAAACACAGAAATCCTGAATAGAATATGCTCCTGAATCACTAAATATCTGTATAATATAAGGATCCTGGTAACAAGATCAAGAATTTGAATCCCTTTGGATGAAAGATCACAGCACTTGTGTATACCTGGGTGAGATGAGCCCGTGCCTCATGGAAATTACAATCAATTTGAATTGATCTTAAGTGTGCCTCCTCAGCCCTTTTATACTCAGCAATTGAAGCTAATGCCAAGCCCTATTGAAACACACTCACTCAATTCAGGTGAAGGAAGTTCCAAGATAATCTAGACAGCAGTAATCAGAAAAGCCTCAGATATAAAGCACTGACTAAATACGTGTAGGCGGACTTGTTATCTTTATCAATCCTCACACATGCAGTGAGGTCTTCAATAGCAGCATGAAAATCTTTAAACTTGAAATTGACAATTCCTGCACTATTAGCAATGAATCAATTATATAAATGGTTGTTTTACAAAAGAGCGTTCATTAGACCATGTTCACTCCGAAAAAAAATTGTTTGAGGTTTTCTCCACAAAGTTGGATCAGATATCCTGATCATACCACCATGATTTGTCTGTGTGCCATTAGTGATGCAAGGACAGAGACAATGGCATGAAAATTCCTTACAATGTAACGTAGAATTAGAAAGATGAACATAACAAAAGTTTTCGACTATTATCAAATGTGGTTTCCTAGATGTCACTAATTTAACTCAAGCAAAGGTCACGAGGAATAGGAGATTATAATGCAATTAACTATATCAGAAGGAGAAACTTGATTGACAACTGTTTGAGAAAAGTACCCCTTTCATGCAATATATCTGCAGAGTTTGGCTCAAACTCTAATGCGTTTGTCAAGTCTTCAATGGCCTGGTATCACCAACAATTAATCAGTCAATAGCATGATCTATGGCAGATAGAGTCAAAAGTTCTAAATAGAAACCTTTCTTGTTGTCTTTGTATAGAAATCATTAAACATAAAAGCTTAAACTGTAGTGTGAGGTCCAAGAATGAATCATATATTACTCCAACACACCCCGCACATGAAGTGTGGACAAATCAAAATAAATCACAAATTCGAGACCAACCAATCACACGACTATGACGTCAACAAACCATTCAATCCAAAAGTTTAAGGTTAATGGTAACAGGTTCTCAGGGTTGTAGTTTAAGCGTTGTGAAAATAAACATAGTATAACCTTTTGGATGTCCTTTTCAATTTTTTCAACAAGACCTTAGGCATTTGTTCAAAAGTAAAGCTTTTACCACAGGCATTCAAGAGCTTAGCTTGTCTATAAAAAGTATGGGAAATTTGCTTTTTAGATGAATAAAGACAAAATCACTTGCTGTCAAACATAATATCCAGATAGAATTAATCAAAGACGTAAAAACATATGCAACATACCCAATTAAGATAAACATTTTCTAGTTATGAACAGTAAACCTTGGCAGGTTAAACAATTCTCACCTCTATAGAATCCCCCAAGGCAGCTCGAGCCTGCCCTCTCCGCTTCCATGCCTCACCAGCTGATGGGTTTGATTGAATAGCCTAAGATACAATTTTAATAGCCAGCTTAGGCACTCACAAGAACAACCAAGTGGCTCTTTATAAGCTTTTTAAGCATTGAAGGGTCTACCTTCGAAAAATCAGCAATTGCAGCTTCAAGTTCTCTTTGGAATGCATATGCTGTGCCTCGACCTATTAGCGCCTCAGGATAATTTGGATCCTCACTCAGTATCTGAATAAGAAAAATGTTTAGAAGAATCTCACAATTCGTAAAATCAATAAATACCTAAATGAAACAGAAAAGCATCACAATAATGCCTGCCTCCAAAAAATTACCTGGTCAAAGATAGATATGGCAGAAGCATATCTCCCTTCATTAACCTGCAAAGAACCTGATTGTCAAATTGAATCGTACATAAAAATCTACTAATGTTCTATCATCATCACTTTAGGATAAAACTTGTAAAAGTGGCACATGCCTGGCCTATACCCCTCGAGAGTCGGAAATCTACACTTATTGAATTTGAATTTGAAATCTTGGGAAAGCCAAATTTTCCATCTCTCTTGGCTACACCTGATTCATTGTGTTTGTCAGTTTTACGACTTAACTTGCTGGAAATTTCACTTGTATCATCTAACTTGCTGCAAATTCCACTTGTATCATCTGAGGTGTTGAATACTGGAGAAAACTTATTATTAAAAGAGTCAGAGTTATGAATCAGCTCAACAACAGTATCATGAGCTCCATTTTTTTTGCCATCAACCTTTCGACTCCCTCCATTCTGATCAACTGATCCATTGCATATTTCAAAATTGTCCTCAAACTTGTCACGTGTTACAAATACATCTTTCAACTTACTCAATAAACTGGATTCTTCATTCAATTTGGTGGGTTGTATGTAAGTTACACCAGAGTTATCGTTCATATGAAGCCCCGGTTCAGAGAAAGCCAAAAGAAAGTTCTCTCCAGAGTTTGTAAGTACTCCATTTTGTATCTCATTTTCGTCTCCAGAACTGCTGTTAATATTAGACGCAACTCTTGATTTGATGCATAAATTATGAAAGTCATTCAGATTTTTCTGGTCTGTACAAGTTTTGCTCAATTTGCCATTCATATGTCCTCCTGCCTCAGATACGATTGTAGATAATGTGGACTGTGTCATGTGGTTTTCATGACCAACACTTTTATCTTCTTTTGAAAGCTTAAGAAGTTCTTCCAGTTCGAGCAATTGTTTCAAATCAGCAGACTGGCACAAGGCACATTCGTATCCTTGTTCCCATGCTAAAAGTGCATCCTCTTTCTTACCCAAGGACGAAAATGCTCGACCTATAGCACAAAATTTACACGTATAAGCCGGGGAGACTATTATCAACAAAATGCAACTCAAACATCAGTTGCATTTAAATTATAAGGACATGTAAAGGTATCAAATTATAAGTTTTTTTTTAAGCATACTATGTGAGACACTGACTAGAAGCAACAACTCTAAGTTTTTGATATAACTGATACTGAATAATCTGGACTGAACTTAAGATTTCCATCAAGGAAAAAGTGAGGAAAAGAGAAGGGGAATGGAAATGTATATGCTTTGGGCAATATTTATTTACAGGTAAGCTGTTGATTACCATAGCACTCTGTATTCATCATTCTTTTCCCTGCCTATCCATTCAAATGGTACATCAAATTCGTACCCCTGGACATTTAGTGAAACAGCACTGGGTGCAGTACCAAACCTTTCTTCTGAAACTCAAAATTCTATCCTCTATAATTCAAGTTAGCCGCTGATTACATTTTTCATTCAAGCGTATATAATCAAACTGTCTTTAGCAAACAATCCAAAAGTGAAACTTTCACCCCGTTCAAAAATTATACAATCATTGTGAAGCTAACAAATTCTACTCACCAACTATCAGAAATGGAGCTAGAAAACGCAAAATTGAATAGAATTTCCAAAGTTCGAGGCACGTTGATTTAAAAAACAACAACCAAACGCAAAACAATACCTTTGAGGATATAAGCTTGAAGAACCGTGGGGTCGAGCTGAAGCGCTCTGTCGCAGTCCTTAATTACGTGCTTGTGGAGCTCCAATTGACTGTAACAAAAGGCTCGATTGCTTCAAGAGAAACAAAAAAAAATCAATCAGACACGAGAAATGAAAATAGATCAATGAGGAAGAATCCAGAAGAGTCGAAGAAGGAACCAGATGTCTTGAGTGGAGACGGAGGAGGACTGAGCCAGGAGCGAGTCCAGGACTCGAATCGCCTTGGACCAATTTCTGGAGGCACAGAGTTTGGCCAGCTCAACTCGCTCGGAAATCGCCGGAGCCATAGCGAGTAGACTCTCACTGCAGCAAGTACTCAAGTTTTCTGCTACGGTGGTTTGAAGTTTCTCAGCGTTGAATATCTGGGTAGAGATAGAGAAGAGAAAGGGTACAATGGGAAGAACAATAAAAACTGGGCGTAACAAATCGAGTTGGATGAAACTGAGTGCCTGAGGATTGCCCTACTACTACACGTGTGGAAAATGCTTAATGTGATAATTGTTTAATTGACGCTTAAATTGATTTTATGACTTTATCTTCATCTTTATATTTTAGAAAATAAAACAAAATTAGCTATTAAACCTTTTTCTTAAGATGACAAAAAAAGTAAAAGAACCGGACAGGTATCTCACGTGACAAAACGTGAGCTCCGGTGCAAAAAACAGATGCTTCCTGGCAATACAAGTAAAGCATCACGCAGGCTTGTCTGTTTCTGGAGAAGACGAACAGAACCCCCAAGGGCCAAGGGGTGTGTGTCCTTGCCAGTTTCCCTAAATAATTAGGATTTATGACTCTAATTAATTTTAAATATTTGATTAAATAATTTTGAATTTTTAGTCAATAAGTGCTGATATTTAATTATTACATAATCATACGTGGTGAGTATGATCCATATCTCTCTCTCTCTTTATGGCATTCAATTTAACATTTTATTGTGATTGGTACAATGTATTGTGATCATTAATTTACTTGTTTAGCTAAAATAATATAAATTCTACCATATAAGATTTAATATCATATCTTTAAAATAATCATACTTTAAATTATGCAATGTAATAAAAATATCACATCCTAAGTAATTAAGCATGTAATATATGAAAATCCAACAAAATCTTATGCCAATTTTTGTTTGAGATTGACAATAAAAATAATGTTTTAAAAATCAAACCGAAAAAATACAAAAAGTTTGAAGTTTAGTAATAAATTAAAGAATTTAAAATATAATTGAAAGATATTGTCTTTATTTATCAAAGATTCTGAAATTTAATTAAAAATTATTAAATGAATTAATTGATTTATTTTGGCTTATAATAACTTATTAATTAGTAAAAATATACTAAATAATTAATAAATTGATCAGTTTTTAACAATATGAGTTATTAAAATAAATAAAACTGAAAAGTTTAAAACCGAACTAAAAAGTTAAATGGTTCAAAGGTTTTACCGAAAAATCAGATAGATTTTTTAATAATTAACACAAAGTATGAATGGTGCTATTTTTCAAAAATTTTAATTATAAGTAAATAATTTCTAAATTTAATATCCTTTAATATCAAATGAGGTTGAAAATGTTTGTATATAGATATACACACACAGGTACAAGTCTATCAAGCTGCATTTATTTGAAGTAATTATTTAGGCTTAGTCAAGGTAATCAAGTAACTCTAGTACATGGAGTTCGAAATCAAATTATAAACTTGTTTTGAAGTGAAGCCACTGCAATAACTTACAAATTACAACCATAAAATAAACCAAGGTGAAGAACAGGTATACGATAAAGCGAATCCATTCACGTACTAGGGCCTCAAAACTTGTTATAGGCTTATAGCACGATTTGAGCCTAATGTAAAGCATAACTTGTATATTATATACTTTTAAATAAATCATTCAATAAAATAATAATTTTAAAATTTAAATAAACCATATTATAACTGTTATTAATTTTAGATATCAATTATTGCTGAAAAGTGTGTAATGTAGTCTTGGACAACCTTCAAGATTAGATTCCTACCATTCACGAGAGTCCACGACATTAGCCTAATTTAACGGGTCAACATCTAATGACGTTTTGATTTTGTTTTAGAAAAATATTGACGGAACTACATGAAGTCCATTTTTGAAAGATTATTATGCAAGTAATTATTCTTAGTGGAAGTGACTAGTCGGGACCTCGGTCAAGCTAGATATTTCTTATTTAATAAAAAATTAGAAAACGATCTAATAATTGTTACGTCTCAGGTTGGATTGGATTTGAATAACCCGAGACTCAATATTTTAAAAATTAGGTCCTAGGCTCGATCAACCCAAACTGAGGCTAATTCGAATCCAATTGTGATATCTAGAAGTGGCTCATTTGAGCAACGTTATAAGTATCGTTTTATACCGGTCGAAAAATAAAGCAGTATCTGTTAAAATGATACCGGTCGTGAGTACAGGTTGATACCTGAGTTTTCACCTAGTACCAGCTGGTATTCAAAATACTGGTCATATATTGGCCAATACTGTAAGGGTTGAAAATATTCAGGACTAATTAGCAAGGGTGTGTTTTTAATTGCTTTTTCTACTTAATTGCATTTGTGAATTGTGAGTGTGAATGGGTTGGATTGTTGGAAGTTGGAAGTTGGAAGTTGGAAATAAATTGTGTGGATTTGTGATTTGTGTTGAGTTGGAAATTTGGAATTGAATATTTTGATTGGAGTTGAATGCATAATGCACGGTTTTTTTGATCATGTTGGTTATGATTTGGTTCATTAATGGTATGACTATGCATAAATTGAGATCTTGAATTTTAAGCATACCATACAATTTGCACTTGTAAGTAATCACAAACTATCATCATACAAAAGAAACATGACGCTTAGGCATTGCAAGAGTAATTACGAATATGATTCTTTCCAATCCATGTATTAGACATTTATATAATTAAAATGAATACGCTTTAATAATTTCTTCTTCTTTTTATGTTAATGAAACTTAACTAAAACTTCCTTCATCTTCTTTAATAAAGAATAAAGAAAAAGAATTGAAAATCCTCAATTTCAAATATTAAATTTAAAGCATTGCCTAAAGATATGTTTGAAGCCTTGACATTCAATTTATCTTTTCTTTAGAGGACTATTGTAAATTATATAAAATTATGGTTGCATTCTTTCACTTCTATAAAAGAATATCTTACAATTTATAGTTATCTTTTAATAATCTAAACTCTTTGTTACTTGTATATATTATACAAGATATCTAAACTTCTTTATTAATTCCAAAATCAAATATAAATAAATTCAATACCTTGGAATATAGTCAAGCTCTATGTTTTTTTTTTTCTGATTGTTGATATCAAACTTGAGCTTCTATAAGATGTCATTAAAGTGATTGAGTTAATGTCATAAGCTTGTGGATTAGGCATAACTTAATGCTATCAATTGAAATTATGCATCTATCAATTTTTTCATTGTCATGAGAAATTGATATGTATTTTTTCATTGAATTGTATGTCACGGAACACTAGTTCAATTATTTTAAGTTATGCATGAAACTTACTTATGAAAAAAGTTCAAATGTAGTCCAATATGGTGAAGCTTAACATTCAACCTACCATGCATGTAGTTTAACCATAAGTTAATATATTTTGTTACTCCAATTGTATGTGACAGAACTAATTTCCTTTTACAAGCTACAAATGTAAAATCCTACCAGCAAGTGTGTGGTTTATTTATTAGCTACAAATTTCACTTTCGTACACATGAATGTATCTTCTACGCCCACAAATATTTGTCCAATTAAATTCCACAAACATATGCTCTCATTATCAAGAAACCAAGT
>JANZXP010000196.1:3906196-3917835 GCA_027576715.1 Erythroxylum flavicans | reverse complement strand
ACCTCCAAATAAATTGCACGGAAACAAGGAGAAGAAGCAAACCAAACCATCAGACAGCTAATCCCCATTACCATCGTGGATGGCATCAACTAAATTTCAAGACCATGGACATTTAAACTCTGAACAATGCAGCATAAACCTAAGCAATAACAAAATTTCAAAACAGTAACCAAACTTAAAAGCGTAAATCTTTAATCACATAGGAAGGTATAAGAAGTCAAAGTTATCGTTTAGATACACTTAACTTCAGAAAAGATGAGAAGCAACAGGGCTGAGTCCGTCCATTGGAGGGGAAAAAATTTTCTTTGGCAGCTAAACTAACTCATAAATGATGAAGCAGCAGAAAAGAAAATCGATCGTTTCTCTCCTTAACCCAGTTGACCCATCTCTGCACATAATAAAAGCTTGATGAAAGTCGAAGGAAAAAAATAAAGCTGAATATAATAAAAGATCGATGAAACTATGACTGAAATAAAACCGTTGAAGAAAAAGGAGAGCTTACCATAGTTGTAAACCTGAAAGGCTTTGTTGGAGAGAAACTCTAAATGTTGAATAAAACTGTGAGATTTGGAGAGATGCAATGTATAGAGTTTTAAGATGAAGAAAAAGAAAAGGAAGGAAGATTCTGTGTTGCCGAGTGGAAGAGGTGAGGCGGAAAAGCAGAGGAAGTCGAGGGCAGAGAGCTAAAGAAAGAATGACAGAGAAAACTTTCTGCAACTTTGAGTGAATGAATGAAAGAGGGAAAGTAATAATAAAGACAGAACATTGAACAGTGTCATTATAGAAAAGGCGGGGGAGGGGAAGAGACGTTAAGTAACCGTTAGATTAAATGGACGAATGGGATGCATTGCGTGGTCGTCCATCCCGTTCGTCCTTAATATATATACTTAATGAATAATGATTTGTTTTCCATAGCATGTGATACAATGGCAGAACACAACCAGATAAGATAACTGAAATAATCATTGGATTCTCATACATTCTTAACCAACTTTTTCATCTCCTAGTAAATCTGGGTAATCAGACAACTCATTCCATTACATCACGCCCACTGTCTCTGTATTCCAAAATCATGCAAGAAAACGACATGAAACATGAATCCTTCCCTGAAACTCTCCTAGTCATATGCTCTTTGGTCTTTTCCTTTCATAACATCAACCCATCCTACTAGCCACTACTTTTTCACTCACGACTTGCCGTTTCAACCCCAACGTAGGTAAAAAGCGGCCACTGTCCTGCTTAATCATGACAACCACCTCCTCTTCTTCCACCACCACCATCACCGCCACCACCTTCCGTTTCCATCATTTACACCCATCACGGCCTCAATTCTTAATCACAAAAACTGTGCTCCAAGTCATTAAATGCACACGAAAGCCACTTTTATTTTCTCAGGAAAGACAAAGACAAGGCCTGTGTGTGACTTTTCGTGTCTAGAGTACAGTGTCTCCCCACGCCAATTAAAAAGGAACTAATGTCTAATGGTGAATTCAAATTAAAGAAAAAGAGGAAACAAAGACAAAAGGGGTTGCAGCTAAAAGATATCTAATGATAAAAAGAATGCAAGCATGCGAGGGGACTGTTTCACGAGTCTGCCCTTGAGGACCTTCTCATGATCAAAAGATTTTTTAGTGCTAAAGCTGCTTTATCCATTCAAACGTTTGATGACGTGACATTGCTTGCTTTCCCTGTTGTTCTGCCATTTTCTTCTTTATCTTCAGCTGTTTCTGCTTCTCTTTTATGGACTCTCTTACAATTCTATCATTTCTGACACTATTAGGAGTACTACTGTTGCTGTTTCTAATGATGACCCTGTTCAGTGGAACAGGCTTCACTGCACTGACTGAGCAGCTACAATCGCTTAAAAACCCTCCTCTCTTGTCTGATGTTCTCTGTTTCCTCACTTTCCCCAGGTTCTCGTCTTGAGTACTATTACAAGACCTAATGCGACTATTGTTGTTGTCAATTTGGCTAAAATTCTGAATGTTGGAACTACTGCTACTAGCACTGCTGTTTCTACTAACCGTAGAGTTACGAAACTTGAGATCTTGTAATTCAATTTCTGGTGTACGGACAAGACCCTGTCTTAGAATGTTCCACACGGAGGATTTGCTTGTCCTGTTAGAAGCAGGATTTCTACCCATCTGAGAGACTGGTTGCCTGATTTGAGGCCTGGGACTTTGGTGATGAGAAATAAACTGATTTGAGACTCTTGGCTTGGGAATTCTTGCTTTGATAGCAACAGAACTACCATTGCTGCTTGATGAATGATAACTTCTGCCACTACTGCTTCTACTGCTGAAACTCGTAGACCAGCCAAGCGAGTAACGATCCATAGATTCTGACCTCAATAAGCTCCGACCTGGGTCGAAAGTATCCAGCTTGGAGAACTTGTTAAAGCCACATTCTGAACTCACAGAGAGACGATGTGGGAGAATTTGGCCTTGAAAAAATATGTCATCCGCTGCACACATCTCTGATTCTGTAGATTGACGACCGCTCCAGGGAATAAAATCGAAATCTTCTTGATGACGTGATTCTGTTGTTTCAGCATCTCCTTCGCTTGATCGATTCTCTTCAGCTATAACGTTAACTGGTAAATCACACAGTGACAGTGCTTCTTCTTCTTCTTCTTCTTCATCTTCTTCTTCAAGTAGACAAGTCTCACAATTTTCCCATTTCTCATGATCAGCTGCCATTTTCTTGCAACGAAACTGTTGCTTTGGGTCCTCCTATCAAGAAACTAAGAGCAAATATCTAATGGTTAGTACAACAAGAAGATTTTTTTAACGGGAGAAAGAAACAGTAACTCCAATTGTTGCATGAGAAGGATGGATAAAGGAAAAGGCTAAGTGGGGCAGTGACATGTGGAGTATAAAGAATTAAAGCTACTGAAAGAAGGCCTTGGACAAACGAATTATAGAGAGAGACTTGAGAAGGGTGTGCGAGTTACTGCTTAAATTCCTCTCTCTCTCTCTCTCATGGGACCGAAACAACATGCTTCCAATAGGCCGGCCATTACCTGACCTACTGTTCTATGAACTCTCACTTTCTCTTATTCTATTGCAAGTGCTGGTGTGGGGTTGACATGCGGAAAACTACTGCTTTTCATTATAGGGGATACTTTATGTTCCTTCGGCATACATGGGAAATGGTCCATCTTGCAGCAATTGCCATGTTACGCATCAGTGTACAGCTTTTGGTCCTCCTTCCAGCCCAAGGTGCCTGTAAATTCTCGGAGAAGAGTAAAGACGAACTGGAATTTGGTTCATTGGAATCGAGATTCAATTTATAAGTTACTAGATTGAAAAGTCAATTAGGAGTGAATAGTGAATGGTTTTGGATGTTTATCGTAATTAGGAATGTATAATGATTGGTATCTGATAGTTAGAATTGGATATGCAAAGGATTTTGAGTGTTAAAAACATGGAGATTGTGGGATGTATTAAAAAAGAAAGTGACTAACTAAAAGATGCGTTTCGTTACATGCTTTGTGGATGAGAGGACGTTTTTTCCATCAGGCAAGAAATAGATTGGCCTTATATGGTTGAGGATGATACGGATGGAAAGGAAAAGGGAGAGATTAGAAGAACGATAGTGACAAACACTTGCTTCTTACCCTTTTTCGTTTCTTCATTCTCCGAATCTGAATCATAAGGCTGATGGTATTACTATTAATTGATTGTTTAGGATACGTACTGAAAATTATAATTATTTACTCAGATATATAAGGCTGCCAAAATTCTAAACTATGGCCTTGTAATTTGGTAAATGTTTATTAAGAGTTATTTGGTTGTTTACCGTACCAAACTGCTGATAATCATATTTAATAATATGCTAATTAGGTTTAAGAATTAACCTCAATTCGTTGTTTTTAAAAACTCTATATGATGAACATTTTGCCCCAGTAGATAAGAAATTAAAGGACAAAAACATAATTATATCTAAAAGTTGTTACAAATTACTCAAGTTGTTAAAGGAAAAAAAAATAGAGATAGAGATAGAAAAAAAATAAGTTTATCCTCTCCCTTCCCCTTTCTTACCCACATATTTGATGAAGAAGAGAATTTATGATATTATGATAAAGACATGAATTTCATTTTTTTGATTGCGGAATACAAATTTAACTTTGTTTCAAATTTGTCATTAAGTAGAATTTAACTTCTTGTAAACATGATTTTAATCAATCTTCTACTGCATGTATATCTTCAGTTTTCATCGGCGAACCAATTTGTTGATCAGTTCTTATGATAATATTCAAAGAAATACTAAGATATAATATTCATGTCCTTATAAATTTTTTAAAGTCATGTTTTCATCTCGTCATTTTACACATAAACAGCTAATATTAAACAGTTAATTTTACCAAAAATTTTTAAATAAATAGCTGATGTTATCCGTTAGTCAAATTATCAATATTAATCTGTTGTCAACTAATTATCAATTAACCGCTGATAGAATGTTAAAGTAATTTGATAAGAATAGACAGTGAATAGCCAAGAAGAAGAAGAACATAGGTTTAGAGGAGCAAAATCTGGAATTATAATCACCTCCTTATTCCACAGCTCCCAGGCTATTTATAAGCCAAGTGAGTTCACCAACTACTAAGGTTAACAACTAAAAAGGCAACAGGTTGTGGCACAAAATGTAGAAGACGTTACAACCATTTATTGAAAACAAACTACAACTAAGACCTATTCTTGAGGCTGAAGACGCTAAGCTGTTTCTCTCTTATTCCCACGTGCTTAACCTAGTCTCATGGAGAAATAATACGTATCAATCCTCCCCCCTTATAGTATCCTTGTCCGCAAGGATAAAAGCAGGGTAGGTTCTCAAAAAACGTCGACGGTTTTCTCAAGTGGCGTCTTCAACGAATGCACCCTTCCATTTAACCAAAATCTTAGTTTTGGGTCAATAAAGCCTTGTTTGAACGACACAGGTGTCCAACAAGGCTTCAGGTTGAGGAAGGATTTCAGATGTGTCGGAAATGGGAGGCAGGCGGGTGGAGGCAGAAGTGACGGAACCGATGTGCTTCTTTAAAAGACTAACATGAAAGACATCGTGGATTTGAGAACCCATTGGTAACTCGAGTTTGTAAGCCACCGGTTCTACTCGTGCAAGGATCTTGTAAGGACCAAAGAATCGAGGTGAGAGCTTCACAGAGCTGCGGGCAGCTACAGTCTTCTGCCTATACGGCTGAAGTTTGAGGAAGACATAATCGCCAATTTCGAAAACATCCTCACGACGATGTTGATCAGCGTGAGATTTCATGCGATCACAGGCAATGATCAAATTTTGACGTAAGGCGTGGAGAACGTCATCACAGCTGCGCAGAAGGTCATCCACGGCTTGAACTTTTGCTGTGCCTGGAATGTAAGAAAGTATAGATGGAGGAGGTTGACCATACACTGCTTCAAAAGGGTAGATTTTGGTGGATGAGTGGACGGAAGTGTTGTAACTATATTCAACCCATGTTATCCATTCAATCCATTTTGTTGGGTGTTCATTCGTGAAACACCTGAGGTATTGCTCGAATGTGCGATTAACCACTTCCGTCTGACCGTCGGTCTGTAGATGATAATTAGAGCTCATACAAAGAGCTGTTCCCTACAACCGAAATAAGGTTTTCCAAAATAAACTAATAAAAATTTTATCACGATCACTCATAATAGAAGCTGGCATGCCATGAAGTCGGACAATTTGTTCAAAAAACACTTGAGCTACTGTGGATGCAATAAATGGGTGTTTGAGTGGAAGGAAGTGCGCATATATGGACAAGCGATCGACTATGACCATGATGACATTTTTGCCGCGGGACAATGGTAATCCTTCCACAAATTCGATGGAGATATCAATCCAAATTTACTGGGTATAGGCAGCGGTTGTAGTAAACCAGCGGGTCGTGTACAATCAGATTTGCAACGTTGACAAACATCACAATTTTTTATGAAGTCTTTGACCGATGTGCGCATGTGAGGCCAAGTAAAATTTGCACGGAGGTGGCTTAGAGTTTTATGATAGCCAAAGTGTCCGCCAATCGGTGAAGAGTGGTGGGTGGATAGAGTGGTGGGAATGAGTTGCGAAGAGGGACTCAAATAAATACACCCCTATTTGAAGAGCACCCCATCCCGTAATTAATACTGTGGGGGTAGTGAACCCAATAACTGACTATAGAATGGATCAGTTGTTACCTCTTACTGAAATGTGGTCCACCAGTCTGCGATGGGTGAGGACATGACAATACAGTTGAGCTCTCCAACTCGTGAAAAAGCATCAGCACCACATTCTCTTTCCCTTATTTGTATTCAATGATATAATCATACCTGAGAATTTTTGGTAACCACCGTGTTTGAGCTGGTGTTGTGATCCGTTGTTCCAACAAATATTTTAAACTTCTCTGATCTGTACGAACGATGAAAGGCTTGCCGATGAGATAAGGTCGTCATTTGCTATGGCTTTAACTATTGCTAGCATCTCCTTCTCATATGTTGATAAAGCTAAGGCTGAAGTTTTAAAAGCTTCACTAAAGTATGCTATTGACTGACCTTGTTGTGATAAAATAACTCCGATGCCTACTCCACAAGCATCGCATTCGATCACAAAGGATTGAGAGAAATCTGGTAAGCGGAGATTGGTGGAGAAGTTGGCGCCTTCTTTAATTGGGAGAAGGCGACGTCGGCTTTAGAGGCTTATTGAAAGCCATCATTGGATAATAGGCGAGTGAGAGGTGTAGCAATTCCCCCAAACCCACTGATAAATTTCTGATAGTAGCCAGCTAATCCAAGAAATCCACGAACTCCTATTGCCGAAGTAAGAATAGGCCACTCGAGAACTGAATTAATCTTAGCTGGATCAACTGCAACTCCTTCAAAAGAAATACGGTGTCCCAAGTATGCTACCTGTAAAACGTCAAAACAACATTTGGATTTCTTAGCAAACAATTGATTGATAGATAAAACTTGAAGGATTGTACGGAGGTGGCCCAGATGGTCGACCCAATTTTTGCTGTATATCAAAATGTCGGCAAAAAAAACTAGAACGAACTTCCTTAAATAAGGTCGCAACAAGTCATTCATCAAACTCTGGAAGGTGGAGGGGGCATTTATAAGCCCAAAGGGCATCACAATAAATTCATAATGTCCGTCATATGTTCGAAAAGTAGTTTTATGAACATCAACCTCTAGAACTCGTATCTGATGGTATCAGGGATGGAGATCGAGTTTGGAAAAATATCGCGATCCATGTAATTCGTCAAGGAGTTCATCAACGACAGGAATCAGATATTTGTCTTTGATGGTAATATTGTTAAGAGCTTGGTAATCAACACAAAATCGCCCCACTATCAGCTTTTTTTACGAGCAACACCGGTGAAGAGAATGGGCCAATACTGGGGCGGATCAAACCTGAGTCAAGAAATTCCTTCACCATCTTTTCAATTTCTTCCTTTTGATAATAATGGTATCGGTAGGGTCGAACATTCACAGGTTCTTGATTTGGTTGTAAGGTGATGTGGTGATTGGGGCTTCGGACTGGTGGCAAGGTATGGGGCACAGAAAAGACATGCTCAAATTTAGTGAGAACTTGGGTGAGGTCCTCAGGGTAAGCATTAACTAGCCTGGTTTCGTGATTTGGGATGATTTGAAAAAAAAAACAGCATCATTGAGGTTGAGAAGTTCCTTATCGCTTAAGGTAGCTGCTGTTGGTTGCTTAAGGCCTCTAACATACAAGGTCTACCTCCTTACTGGAAAGACATGGTGAGCTTATTGTAGTCAGTTTCAATCGGATTAAGGGTGGCTAACCACTGAACTCCCAAAACCACTTGACATGCCGCTACGGGTAAAACATAAAAATCAGCTTGAATAGGAAAGTTTTGAATGAGGAGTATGAGTCCAAGGCATTGCCCCTCGCAATCTATTTTGTCCCTATTGGCCACCATGACTTGCAACTTCTGATCGCGTGCGACTGCCAGTCCAAACTTTGTAACTATGGCTTGATCAATGAAGTTGTGGGTGCTCCCACTATCAATGAGGACCGTCACCGCTTTATTTTGTAATTTACATACCTTCCGGAATGTTTGTTGCATGGAATGAGATTTCAGGAAGGGATTTTGTTATAACGGGTTCTTCAAGAGGATCGATGGTACTAGTAGGTCGGGTAATGGCGAATCTTCGATCATAAACAATTGGGGTCTTTGACAGCGGTGACCCGAGGTGAACTTCTCTTCACAATAGTAGCATAGTCCTTTTTCGGGTCTTTCACGCGCCTCTTGACTGGTAATCCTTCGGAATGGTATTGTAGTGTTGGTTGAAGGTTGACCCACCTTAGATGTGGGTGGGGGTCTGAGAACTCCAGCAGTGTTGTTTGGAGCAAATCGGGGTGCGAGGCCTGCCACTTGGGAATGGAAGGCACTGCTCGCCTTTTTTTGTAGAGAGTTGCCCTCTTCAATTAGCCTAGCAGCTCTAATGGTGTCAGCTAAGGTACGTGGTTGTTTGAGTTTGACATCCAATCGTATGTCGTCACGGAGTCCCGCAATGAAACATCCAATCAAGTATTTTTCGGGTAACCCATCAACCCGATGTGAGAGTATCTCGAAGGCTTCTTGATAAGTATCAACTGTTGAAGTTTGTTTTAGGCAGGTCAAAGCTTCCGAGGGATCCTCATAGTTAGTGGGGCTGAAGCAGAGCAACAGGGCCTTGGTTAGTTCACTCCAAGTTAGAGGCCCTCTGAACTTGGTCAGCCATCGAAGCCACTGGAGGGCTACGCCTTCAAGGTGAAAGGAAGCAAGCTGAACTTGTTGGTCAGGAGCAATATTTTTGAAATCAAAGTATTGTTCAGCCTTGAAGATCCATCCCGTCGGATCGTCTTCGTTTAATTTAGGAAACGAAAGTTTCAAGTGTGCATGGTTTTGGTCAGGTTGGTTATGGGAGTTTTCGGCTGAAGCAAATGAGTTATCAACGGGAATGGTGTTGTAAGAGACTCGCATGGTTTGGAGTTCAGCCAAAACAGTTTGGAGGGTACCATGGATTTGGTCGAAGCTAGACTCATGACGAGTTAGAATTTCGCTGACTTCACTGCTAAACTCAGCATTGCTTTTGGCCCGAGTGTCCATATTAACATGTCTTTGATACCAAATGTTAAAGTAATTTGATAAGAATAGACAATGAATAGCCAAGAAGAAAGAAGAATAGAGGTTTAGAGGAGTGAAATCTAGAATTATAATCACCTCCTTATTCCATAGCTCCCAGGCTATTTATAAGCCGAGTGAGTTCACCAACTACTAAGGTTAACAACTAAAAAGGCAACAAGTTGTGCCACAAAATTTGGAAGACATTACAACCATTTATTAAAAACAAACTACAATTAAGACCTATTCTTGAGGCTGAAGACGCTAAGCTGTTTCTCTCTTATTCCCACATGCTTGACCCAGCCTCATGGAGAAATAATACATATTATATAATCAACTAACAACTAATATAATTCGTTGATTACTAAACAAGGTCTATGCTTATTTGAGTTTTCTACCAATATAATTCATGATACACAAAATCTCTATAAACACAAAATCTCTACAAATTGATATTATTTAATTAATATATTTAAAATGATTCATCAAGGATTGAACAGTGCTATAAAATTTAAATTCAACTTTTATTTTTGAAAAACTTTCAAAGACCAACTCAAATTGCAGGGAAGTCTGAAATAAATATGAATTATAAATTTTGAAACCCTAATTCCAAGTCTTAAAAATAAGATAAAGGTTTCACATGAAGATTAATGGCTAAATTGGATCCGCTCATGCTGGACTAGGCTTTAATTACTCCATTTCACGTTCAATTGCCCTATCGAGGCCCAAATCAATAATTATTCTTTTGATTGGATCTTATTTTTCCAACCAAAAGATCTATAAATTGGGATATTAATAAGGCAGCCTTCTCGAATCTCGAACCAATTTAATAACGTAAGAAATAATAAATTAAAAACAATTGATTTTATTGTAAAAATTTTGAAATTAAAAAATTTTTGATAAAATTTTTAGTTTTTTTTTATTTTAATAATTCTTATGATTAAAATATTTATTAATCGATTAATTCTTTAAATTACTAATTTTTTATAAATTAAAATTAATGAATTAATTTTTATATTACAATATTTTTTAATAATCTATTTCAATCATATTTTAAAATTTTCAAATTATATTACTCTATCAATTTTTTAAATTAATAATTTCTTATAAATTAAAATAAATAAATAAAATTTTATTTTACAATATTTTTTAATAACATGTTTCAATCATATTTCAAAATTTTCAAATTTATTCAACCTTTAATATCAAAACTTTCTTATCTTGTAATTTAACTATCTAATTTTTAAAATATTGATAATTGTAAGAATAATTTGATAATTGAAGATATAGTAACTTAGGCATTATTTAAAAATTTAATTTCGAATTTGTAAATGAAATAACGGGGAAAGAAATGTCTTCACAAGTTTAAAGTATCCAATTTCTGCAGAAGTTATTATATTTGCTCTTTCTTTCTTTTTGGATACAGAAGGATGAAAACAACTAAAAACTAGTCTAGATGATCACAAACGTCGCGAAAACGAGATTCCTTGTAAGTCCTGAGTAAAGACCGGAAGGCATTGCTCAGGTAGAATATGAGTGCCTGGTGTGGTGAATGAAGCCAAAAACGCCAGTTGATCTAAACATTGATTGCCTTCCCTGTAAACGTGGTTCAACTGAATATCCCAAGCGCGTCGCTTCAGCTCTTGGAAATCTCGAATTTCCTGTGACACATCAAAGAACGAGAGGTTAGAAGTAGAGAGGATATTTATAACCTCCAATGAATCTACCTCCAAAATCACTTGTCGGTGCCCAAGTCTCATGCTTGTTGTAAACCTGTGATGACCCCACGAAGTTCAGCTGTAAGCGGGGGAGCATATCTCAATACTTTCTATAAACCCTCAACACCATTGTCAGTTGCTATCGCGAAGGATCCCCCTAGCTGTACCAATGCCGGATCCGGACTGGACAGTCCCATCAGAATTGAGTTTGACCCAGCCGTCCGGAGGTCGAACCCAACCTATAAGGGCGCCCCGAGGAGCCCCCACTGTTGGAATAGCTTGCCCAGTCACGCTCTTTGCTTTCTCAATCCAAGCAACATATTCCAAAACTATTCGATGTCCGTGGGCCGGCCAGTGAAACGCCTCTTTGAAAATACATTTGTTTCGCCACTTCCAGACATACCAGCAGGCAGTACCAAAAACAATCGCCCACTCCAAATAGTTACCTTGGTGCATTGTGCCAAGGTTAGTGAACAACCACGAGTCGAGGGTCTGATGAAAAAAGGAGTTATCTCGCCCCACTCCTGAAAATTATTGCCAGAAATAAAAAACCCTGCGACAATCTCGGATGGCATGCAAAACGGACTCTTCTTGGGTACAAAAGGGACACTTACCCTACATTTGGTTACTGTCCCCATGAGTGGGGACAGAAGACAGGGACAGAAAATTTCTGTCCCCGACCTGTTTGCTTGCTGTCCCCACCAATTTCTGTCCTGACTCCAGAGACAGAGACATAAAATTTTTGTTCCTTCCAAAACCAGAGGACAAGAAAACGGAGACGGAGACAGAAACAAAAC
>JANZXP010000196.1:3865530-3875771 GCA_027576715.1 Erythroxylum flavicans | reverse complement strand
AGGAGCATCTTTACAAAGTATAGAAATAGCCTAGTTATATAACATACAGCTAATGCAACTTTTCATACCAAAACTGTAATTTTGAGTGAATGACATTCACTGTTAGAAGTGCCTAACTCACCCCCAAAAGCTAGCTCAAGAAGAGGAGAATTGCACGCTATTATAAATTGTTGAATATTTTTGTAGTTGTCCGATGTGAGATTCCTGACACACCCCCCTCAGTCCAGAGCAGGACCGGACATCTGATGGACATATTGGGCAAAGGGACATAACCGGGCACCGCCCCAAACCATCGAGACAACATAGCTCTGATACCATGTTAGAAATGCCTAACTCACCCCCAAAAGCTAGCTCAAGAGGGGGAGGATTGCACACTATTATAAATTGTTAAATATTCTTGTAATTGTCCGATGTGGGATTCCTAACACAATCCTTACTATGCCCCCCAAACAAGTTCCCACCTGGTTTGAAGCAAAAAATCTCATGTAGAATAACATAAAACATCCGGCACGCATACAACCTAGAAAATTGAGTCAATCACCTTCTTTTTCTTTACAGGTTTGAGAATCTTGATTATGCACCGTTCCTTGCTGTTCACATTAATTCCTTCAAAGACCTCACTATACTTCCCCCTTCCAACTTTACGAACAACTTCATAATCGTCCTGTTCGCTGAATATAGGATATACCAAGCTCAAAAGCAATGATAGAATCGCCATAACAGAGACAAAACAAAAATCCAGAGTTATACATTGATCAAGCCTTAACAAAATGTAAGGAAAGGAGGAAGCTAATACACGTAAAGCCAAGAAATTAATACTACTCTGAACATGTTTTCGTATATAGAATGCTTCCATTTCACAATCAGCTGTTTGGCAATCAAAAACAAATCAATCGCACTGACCTAGCTCAGTGTAGTTAAGCTATAAGAATATAAACACTCTCTAAGCCAAACAGTACCAAACTAACTCAAATATCAGCAAATAAATAGTAGTATAGTACGCTAAAAGAATTAAAGAAACACATATTAAGAAAAAGAAAGAGATTAGGGTTCACAAAAAGTTAACCCCCATTGAACAGCAAGGGACTCGTAATCCCAGTACTCCTTGGGACGAAAAACGTTGACGTCGGCGTAGACTCTGGATTTCGACATGGACCGGAGGACCGAACTCGAACCCAAACCCGAGAAGAAGTTGATGTTGGTTGTTTTATTAGAGGGTATTGGATCAGGAGCGGGGGTGGTGATCCGCAGGTTAGGATGGTGCGCAATCGGCGCACGCAAGGCAAGGACGGCGCACACTATGAGTATGCGCAGTATCTTCACTATGTCTGTGTTCAGCACAGCTTCTCCTTTCATTCATTCATGTGACAGTACACAATAGTACGATACACACAACTGACAACACCTAGCCCCAAACCGACGCTCTAAATAAACCATCTCAAATTCCAACCTCCTCCTTGGATTCAAATCTTATGTGCCGTTTTTACTAATCATACAATAATTAGGAAAGAGAAAAATTAAATGGGTAAATTAGCACAGGTGATTTGAAGCCCCTTCTGGGATGCCCAATACTGAGCTTCACTTATTATTAAATTGAATCTCCAGGAATGTCTTATCTAAGTCAACCTCGTAAAGAAGCAGCTAGATAGTATCCAACGTTGATATTCGTCATATCAAGTTGAATCCCGCACAATACGAGATTTGAGAAAGTTTGATAATACGTAATTTTATTCTTAAAAAATAAAGAGGCTATTTTTAATAGACTCATAGATAAATGTGATACGAAGAGTTAAAAAAAACTTCAAACATTTGATGTAAGTTTAGAAGATAAAATAATAAGAATAAAAATAATAATACTAATAATAATAATAAGGCAAATAAGAATACAAATATTAAGAAAATGATAAGAATAATAATTATAATAATAATTACTATTATTATAATAATAAGCACAATAAGAATAATACTAGATAGTATCCAACATTATTTTTCATAAATAATATATAATCCTAAGTCAAGCCTTGGACCATCCATATTGCCTTGGTGGGTTAAGGGTCAATACGTTGGACCAGATACGAAAAGTTTGGTCAATGCATTTATTTCGTTAAATCTTAAAAATGAAACAGTTGAATAAAGAGTATAAAAGCTGCGCACTTTGCCTTCAATTATTGGGCAAATGTCTTTAAAATATGCACACACACACAAAAATCGTAACACGAGAATTAGGAATAAGTTATGCTCGTATCAATTTGCATAAATCCCTTAATTAGTTTAACTCGATTTTATATAAATTAGAAAATATATAATGTAATTTGACTGATGCTTTCTTTATTATACGGAGCAATTAGACTAGGATCAATTATTCTACTATAATCAAATCATATAATTATATAAAATTTTAAAAAAGTTTAAATTGGTTCTTTTATTCTAAGTGTATATGGGTCATTAAATTTAAAGCTTTATTTTTATAAATTTTTTTAAAATTCGGACCAGAAGTTAAACTGCCAAGATAAAAAGTTTAAGATTTAAAAGATTCAATCAGCATCGTAAAACTGACTACAGATTAAATAAAATTAAAAAATTTAAAATATGATTGAAAGATATTACTTTTACCTATCGAAATTTTTTAGGTTTAATTAAAAGAAAATTTAATTGATTTATTTTAGTTCATTAAAAATTATTATTATTTAAAATTTAACCTTTTAATTAATAAATTGATTGGTTTTTAACAACAAAAGTTATTAAAGTAAATCGAATCGGAAAGTTGGAAACCAAATTGAAAAATTGAAAAGTTTAAGATTTTTACGGTTTAGTTAAAAAATAAACCGAAAAATTGAAAGGTTCAAGGTTTAGCCATGTCAACTAAAGGTGGGTCGGATTGATACGCTAATTTTTTTTAAGTCATGGGACATTTAGCTGACAGAGAGTAACCTTCATCAGATTTTTTTGTCCTGTAGGGTTTGATTTGAACGTTTTATAACCGATAAAGTTCAATTTGAACATCCTAAAACGTTAGGGTTTAACTTATATTCTGATATAAATATCAAAATTTAAAATATACTCTTAGATATATGTTAAATATATCTACTTTATTTTATTTTGATATATTTTTAAATTGACATTTTTTATCATCTTAAATTCAAATACTAGTTAGATAATATTATAGATAGAATAAAATTCTATCTTAAATAGGAGTTGATTTGGTGAAGGTTTGCTTAAGAATATTGCTAAAAATTCTATTAAGTGGTCTTACGGATTTGTAGCAGCTGGTGTTGTATAGGGTATTAATGGTGAATTGATTTTGAGTGAGTAAAAAATATATACGGCTGATTGGTAGTGAAAAGGTAGAGTGATTAATGTCTATATGAGTAGTGTGGGTCTTCATTGTGTGAGAGTCATATATGTCTTTATCACGAAAAAGTGAGTTGAGTGTGTGGGTGATTTTTGTTGGCTGGGAAAAGATTAACGTGAGTGACTTGAAAATTGCTTCTGTTCTTGGTTTTGGTTCAAGTGTGTGCGTTGATGGTGCAGTGAATGTTAGCTACGGTGAAGTGGGCGTTAGTTATTAATTGAAGAAACACTGCGACAAGCTTTTGTGAGAAAAAAAAAGGGGTTAGTTACGGTGAAGAGATTCAGTTAGTTAGCGTGTTACTTTTCTAGATGTCTTCATCTATTGTCTATACTTCCATATGATATAATTGAAGCTGTTGAAGTTGGGATGAATCGTTTCAATTGAAAGATTATTTCGAGAAGTTGAATCTATAGGAGAGTTGTTTCTCTACTCTTTCTCAAGTGTTCTTGTTTATGTTGAATTTTATTTAATCAATTGAGTTGTTTTATTTTGTTTCGTTATCATTAAACGTTGATTGATAAAAATCCTTTGTTGAGGTTAGTACGAGGCGGTTGTACAATTGGGTGTGAAATTCTTTCACGAAAAGTAAGGTTGAGAGATAGTATTAAGGGTTGAGTAGTGTCCACTCGGTAAAGCCTTGGGTAAATCTACTGTACTTCAGTGAAGGTGAAGGTGATTACGCTGAATGAGGGCCTTACAGATGTAAGAAAGGAGTGTCGAATTTCGTTATCAAATTTTTGATTTCATTTGTTATTTCGCTTTTGGTTGATTTTGTTTTTGTTTGTACCAAAGACGATCACGTAAAATCGAACAATTTGTGAAACTATTACTTCTCTCGATTTTTCATACACTTTTGATCTTTACAATAATCTTTATATTTGAAGTGTTGAGATTTCAAGTGTAAGTGGAAATTTCATATTAAAAAGAGATAAAATTAGTAAAAAATATATAAGTAGAAATGATTCATAACTGAATGTATTAAAATTTTGGGTTAAAACGCAATGTTAAATTTCACGAGTATGTTCTCTTGCTGAATTTATGATAAATATCTCCCAAATAAATAGACTTCCAATATCAATAGGTAGCATTAGAACTGATGATCCAGCAAAGGATGAGCATACTTACGAAATGCAGATAAGAACTAATGAAATTACGTATATACCGCTCTTTTACCTTAAAATAGCCTTATTTTCTTACTAAGGAGCCCAAGTTGCGGTTGATTTGGGGTGGCAATCCGCGGCTTCTGGTCCATGACAAACAGTATCAAAGTTTTAATTTAATCTTCTTCAGTATCTGCGCATCGCAAGAAAAAGATACACCTACTGTTTCAAAGTTGTGACGCGATTACTGTTCTCCCAAGATGGGCTGGACTGAAGCTTCTTCAAACTGTAGGAATTTTGGACGACGAAAGGTTGTGTTTGTGTACATGGTCCTATAGATTGTGATACTATTCCCTTCTCTTTAATTTGCTACCTCAGAAAGAAAAAAGTGATTCATGGTAAGAAGAGAATAGAATTGGATTCACTGTCAACGTTTTCTTTAGTACTAGTTGTGATCAATTTGGTTTTTTAGAAAATAATAAAAAGTTTATATTTTGATGGAGGATTATCCAGGTATAAAACTTTCATTATACTACTTTACATGTTACGGTTATGTTAGTAATAGCAAAGAGGTGTGAATTTCGGATGAAACTTTATTTGGTTATGGATATCGATACATTACATTACACCTACATTTACATTTAATTTCTGATCTTTGTTAAAAAAACAGCAATAAAGAACCTCTCTTGCTTTCGCAATACCTATTTGAACATTCTTTACAATGGCAGTAAGTGACGTATTAAAAATTAAATTGAATCAACAACGTTATCATCACTCACTCAGAGTTAGATAGATACAAACTCTGGAGCTCTGTTTTTATCATTGCTACAGCTGTACTTACAAGAAAATTTGAGCGTGGTTATGTTTTAGAAGTACTTGATGTTACCTTATTAGGAGCATCAAAACGCTCTCAGATTCTTCAGTCAAAACGCAATCAAACAATTCGCTCAGCACAACATGTGAGGTATGAGCAAGTATTCTTCTGGCCTCTCGTAGCTACCTAGCTAGGTTCTTCATCTTGAGTGTCTTTTGTCTTCTTGTAGGTGAAATTTCAGGGTAATTCATTGAAAACCAAGTGAATTCGGAGACGGGACATGCTTTGAAGAGACGGGTCCTAGATCAGCTACGGATGTGGACGAATTTGTTACCCCGTGAGACAGTAGGCTCCGGGGGACTCTCACTGTATGTATATGGAGCCCAACTAACAGAGGAATGAGTAACATTATTGCTTAGCCTGTGGGCCTTGTAAGGTATAATGCATATGAATTTAGGCACACACAACAATAATACAAAAGATGATTATCTCAAAGTCTGATTCTGATTTCCTTCCCTACCAAACATACAGTTATATCAATGTCACATTAGATCATGTCACATCTCCTGTCTTCTTTAGTTTAATATAATCCTTTTCATCTTCCTAATAAGGATCAAAGTAAGGTGACTTTAACCTTAAACTGCTGGGTATGCCGACGCGTACAGGATTTGATAATGAGACCTCAGGGACATACTGGACTGGCACGAGAAAGAAATTTCACAAGAAACAGAAGCTGACTTAAATGCTGTCCATCGACTTCTACTTTTATCAGGAATTCATTGGATGTACTTCAATAAAAAGCTTGAAGACAACATTCGCAGGGAAAGCCAATTATCGCTCTTTGCGAGTTAGCTAGAAGCCTTTAACACCCAGTTGCTATAGTCTCTTTAGTAGGTCTACCTATGGGACCTGTTACATTATTTGCATCACGAACCTGAAGTAACAACGAGATATGGAGTTACAACATATTGTGGATTTGAGATCAAACGATGGTTTCCTGTTGTATGATCCATCAACATTTGAAAGCGAACCATCATACTGTATGATGTGAGGGGACGATGTTCCAGATATTAGACCTTCTGATGTTTACAAGCTTAGTCTGTTTCATTTACTGCAAGGAAATTGCAGCACCATCATCCATTGCAATAGTTCTGGATCCACCACAAATTTATGTTCATCTTGATCAATACATATATCAGGTGCAAAAATTATTCACACTCAACTTAAGAGAGTTCTTAGACCATCCTGAGTCTTCAACTCGCTGTAATGGTAGGAACAAGCTCATCTTTTTCGGATCACCATATAGCTCCATTTTCCATAAAGCAGAAAAAGCTTATGAATTGCCAATGCGCACCAAGAATATACTGATAGAATTTTATCATTATTTTTATAGTCTAGCATAATAAACATAATTTTGTACAAATTCGGATTAATTTGATTAATTTGATATCAAGATAATTGGGCTTGTTAATTCTTTCTTTAACGTATCATTGGGTCTGTATTCATGGGCTTGCTATGATGGGTAGGCTTGGCCCATGTTTCGTAGTGCACAGGAGACCCTACTGCTAGCCGACCTTAAATACAGTCGCCCCATTGAGAACTGTATGTGCTTTTGCTGATTAGGGTTTGAAATAGCAGTAGAAAATTCTCTGCATCTCTGTCACATCGTTTCACAGAAAACAACAATAAATTCAATTGTTCCACAATTTCCAAGTATTTATCCATACTATTATTGAATATAGTATGTTGCAATCTTAGGGTTAATTAATTGTATTGATTAATCATGAAATTAATCTATAATTTCGTGTTAAAATTTCCTTCATATACACGTGCTCGCTTATGCACAGTTTGCCTTTGATAGACACTAACCACCTCACCTGATCCACAAAAGCTTTCTTTGGTATGGACAAAGCACTACATTCCTTGTTTTCCTACAATCTTGATAACTGGGTTTGCTTTATGCTTCAGGATAGTTCAGAAAAGGAATCGCCAAGAATGGAAGTCTTCGCAAAGAAAAAGCTCAACTGAGATAGAACCGGGACAGTACATTCCTCAGACGTAACTTTCAATGTTACCTGACTTGTTCTGTCTTCTTTGTTGCCTATAAATTTGGAGTAAGTCATGTTGGTAAAAACCGTGTATATAGTAATGTGGAGGAAAGGAAAGCGAAACCAGACGCGAGAAAAGAAAAACACAGAAAGGAATAGGTGGAGGGATATGGAACCCACCGTTCCAGCTCATTTCACATGGAGAGTAAATGAAGTGATGCAAGCAAAGGGAAATTGAAATCTTCAACTTTCTTCTTCTTCTTCTAGACCTGACCATTTCACTACGTCGAATAAAATTGAGTTTAAATACGGTTGGAGTCTTTTACACAGGTGATTCAGCTCTCAAACACTTTCGAAATAGTTGAAAATCTTATGGGAACTCGTCGAACTCCATATCCGGAATGTTTGGAACGACAGTTAAGTAAGCAGTCTCATGCCATCACCTAACCATGAACATCTCGAAGATGTCTGACGCCTAACAGAATGCTTTTAGACGACTTGAAGTTTGAACCACTTCCTAAAAGGCACTGACGTGATAACCAATTTCAAGACGACACCTTTTGTGAAAAACAATAGCCTATCGACATCGAAAGGAGTTTCACGTTGATGGCGTTGCTTTAAGATCTCTCCAAACTTTTAGAAGTGTAAATATTTTTAGAGTCTAATTACTTGATCATTATTTAATAATAATTATTAGAAAATTATATTTTTACTATGATAATATTGTAAGACATTTTTACCCTTAAGGACAATTTTATTAATTACTTATAAGTGGACAATTATTAATTGTAATTTAGTTTTTAAATAAATTATCAGTTAAGTTACGAAATTTAATCCAGATAAAAATAATAAAGTGACCCTACAAATGATCTAAATTAATGGGTCAAAATTTGGGTAAAAAATGGATCCCTTTTAGTGTGGATCTGGTCTATATCGGCCTTGTGATGAGAAAGTCTGATATGGAAGCTATATAAATAGGTTAATGTTTCGTACAGTTTCTAATGTCAATCACAAATATAAGGAATCTCTAACCCATTAAAAGAGCTCGCGTATTGAAAAAACTGTAGAAAGGCCTAAACCACATGCCGGTGAATACTTTATGTAAAGGTCCCGAGAGATTGGAGCTCGTTTGGTGCCCAGAATTGGCTTTGAAATCATAGATGGAGTCGAAATAAGGTATTCTGCATTTCTTCATTTTTAGTCCTTTTATGATCGATCCTAAATACGTAATAAGGTTTGTTCTACGTATTATATGTCACGCCACATATTAGGGGTTAGAATATTAAGGAATTTCTATGCATGGTATGCTTGGCATAATTGAGTTTTTGCTTATTTGTGCATATGTCTTTTGGACTCATACCAATATTTGTACATGCATTCATTGACATTTTCGGGTACAATTGGTTTTAAAATTTCTGATTAAGATAAGATTTATAGTTTATTAGTGATGAAAATTATTTGGAGATTATTGGTATTACTTTGAAATTTTTTTGGGAATGTTAGGAATTTTTTTGAAAATTTTGGGGTATTTTGGATATTAGGGAAAAATATATAAATGGTATTATGACATGTGACAATCTTAGATGTTGACAAAGGGCATACATGCAAGGAGCCACGTGTCACTAGGATAATAAGACATGTATGTACGTGTGTTAGGAAGCCAAAAAAAGAAGAAGAAGAAGAAAGCAGATTTGTAACTCGGTTATTCTTCAGTTTTGCTTAGTTTCCCTCAACACCGAACCTTCATCATCGATTGTTGTTGTTGATTTTTAAGTTAGTGTTAACCTTTATAAACAAAACAATTTAGTTCAGTTAAGATTTTGTTTCTCAACCCTGTTCTTCACCTTCATTGTCAAGAATTTGCAGAAAAATCAAGTAAGAGATATTTTTTTTAACTCTCTAAGTTCAGTGAATGATTCTGATGATGTGTTAGTGTTGGAAATGAATTCATACATGAGTTGGATGATGTTTTATGTGGAAACATATATATGCACGAGAAGTTTATGTAGTGTGGTCTCGATAAATGAATTCACTGAGTGACTTGGATGAGGATTTCAGGTCGTGAGTGTATAAAGACAGTAGTTAGAGTATCTAGAATTAAATATAAGATTACTGGGTGTTGGGATAATTTCAATGTAGTAAGAATGAAAATACGCAGTAGTGAGAGAAAGCTTTTGTAAGGAATCAGTTTTTAGTATCTGATTATAAACTTGGTTTTAAGCGGTGTTGAGAATGAGTTCAGATGATATAGAAGTGAAATAAAATGGTATAGGTAAGTATACAAGTTAGTGATAAAGGATTAAGGAGAAGAGAGGAAGAAGGTGATTAAAACGCAGTATAGTTCGCCGCGGTCAACTCTCTTTGGTTCGCCACTGCCAACTTGAAGGATTTCATTTCTGTGAAAGTTCGTCGCGGCAAACTTTTAAGAATTTTCGAGGAATTTTCCTCCCTGGAAAGTTCACCGTGGCCAACTTTTGGCTCGCCATGGCAAAGTTTCCTGACAGCTTGAACATGCTTCAGTATTTTGGGTATAACTTTCTCTATAGTTATTCAAATGAAGTGATTTTTAATTTGAATTAAACTAGAAACATAAGGCTACAAATTTTATGAAGAGATTAAATTCTAATTCTGCCTCTAAGAAATTAAGAATCTGATTGGAAGTTGAGATAAGAATTTTGTTGTAGCTTAAGAACAATCAGAAATTTTTCTGGGTATAACTTTCAGTATACTGACCCAAATTAGATAAAATTGGTATCATTGGAAACCTCAGATAAACAGGGACAACTTTCTAGAAGGAAGTATTATCTAATTGCCTCAATTACCTGATGAGAATAATTGAGCAAGGTGGATCCGAAAGTTGAGTGTGAAATAAATCTGGATTGAGGAATTGAGTATGATTTCGCATGATTGAGAATGCGACAAGATTA
>JANZXP010000196.1:3837164-3865430 GCA_027576715.1 Erythroxylum flavicans | reverse complement strand
TGTGATGACGTCACAACACAGAGGCAATGAGGATTTAAGAGTATAAGTATCCTCTGTGATGACGTCATAACACAGAGCCAAGAAGGATTTAGAAGTATAAGTATCCTCTGTGATGACGTCATAACACAGAGGCAAGAAGGATTTAGAAGTATAAGTATCCTTTGTGATGACGTCACAATACAGAGGCAATGAGGTTTTAGAAGTATAAGTATCCTCTGTGATGACGTCATAACACAGAGGTAAGAAGGATTGGAGAGTATAAGGATGGATAGAGTAAAACATAGAAGATAGAACATAGAGGATAACATCGTCTGTTTTATTGTCCACAGACTTCGTCTGTGTTGAGTAAAACATAGACCATAGAACATAAAGGATAATATCGGCTGTGTTACTATTCACAGACTTTTTGGTTGCGTCTCATTTTGCTTCGTCTCAGAATGACGTCAGCATCGTCTTAGAACGACGTCATTATCATCTCAGTTACTGTTCATGTCTTAGTTTGACTTTTTGCGTCTCAGTTTGACCGTCTCATTTTGCTTCGTCTCAGAATGATGTCAGCAATTGTCTCATGACGTCAGCATCGTCTCATTTTGGCCAAAACATCTTCTAGTCCAAATTTTATCCACTAGATGATAAAGTTGGTCTTCGAGGTCTTCATGAGAATTGTAGTTCTTGCAGTTCTCTTTCCATCTATCCAAAGAAACCCAAGTTTGGATATTTCTGGGAGAAGTTATATCAATAGTCCTGAAGTAAGTATATGTGTAAGCGAGGACTTACCCACGCTGATCATTGAGGGATTCAGGTTGAAAGGTAGAAATGGACTAGTTGACTATTCTAAGAGTTGAACGGAGACGGAAAAAAAGGGGAGTTTGAGAAGAAAATCCGATAGTGGTCAAAGTGTTCTCTTTAGGAGATAACTTACGTATTAAGAAAATCTGCATGCATGAAAGAGTTAGACTCCGAAAAGCGAGGTCTAATAGCTGTGGTATCAGAGCAAGTAGGAGTTAGACTCCGATAACGGGGTCTGACATTATCTGTAAGTATTGTCTTGTTGAATAATTGTGGGTAATTCAGTAAGAAATCTAGTGAGAAATTTTGGATAGTTTTGCTTGGACTGTTTATTTGTTGTTTGACTTTAATCCATTGAATGATTTGCAAAGTTGTTATATTAATATGTTTAATTTTTGGCATGAAAGCAATGATTGCCTAATTATATTGAACATGAAATGAATTTGTTTGGTGTTAAAACTATCAAGTCCTAGTCGTGAATAAATAGGCATGCCTAGAAGGGTCTGCAGCTACTTCTGTGACACTTCGGTGTCTTCTGTTATTAACACTTCGGTGTCTTCTGATATGACACTTAGGAGTCAAGACTTCGGTCTCTTCTGTATAAGTCCTGTTACCTACTTCTGTTGATGGATTAGCAGTTATCTGGTTTTGTGATACTGACATATGTTTGATTATGACTTAAACATTATTGTGTTATGATTCTGAAGGGTTTATACCCTGTTGTGATGTTCAATTCTGTTAATTATAAAGTATGTTCTGAAATACATTATGTTTGATTTATTGTTTAATGCATGTACATGTTGTTACATGATTCAACATGATAAGTTGTCAGTTTATCCATAGATTAGTTATTACTCACTAAGTTATATGCTTAGCACAATGAATTTGTCTCATGTAGGTTCTGAAAGAGAGACGTAGGAAGTAGGACAAGATAATCGCGATGGCCAAAGGAGTCTGATTTTTTTTTCACATGTATTTTGAGATTATTTTTGAACTTGTATCTAATGTCTATAACTCATGAATTTTTATTTTGATGGGTTATAATAACCTTAATTCAAGCTGCTTTCGAAAATTTTGACATACGATGTATGTTTGTTGAGATTCTGATAATGTATATATAAAGTGTTTTGTATGTTTCGAAATGCTTCGTGTTTAGTGTGTTTTGTGTGTATGTGGCACTGGCAATATCCTCCTAGAGGGTATATGTGGGTATCACATTATAAGTTTTTGTGACTATATATTTATGTCCACCAATTAAACATGAGTCCATTCAATAACTTTTCGTATAACTTTTAGAAATAATATTTTTTAAAGTGTTTAATTTTTGAATTTAATATCAAAAATTTTAATTTAGTAATTAATTTTTTAAAATTTATATAAATCAGGTTAAAATGTTTTTTTGGGACAATAATAAGGTTAAAATGTTAGTTTTATTGATATGACTGATAGATGAACATATATATGGTATTTAATAGGTAAGAAAAAATATTTTAACTTGATTTATATAAATTTAAAAAAATTAGTTGTTAAATTAAAAATAAAAAATATAATACTACATTAAAAAATTATATATTAAATATCCTAATTTTTATTACTTTAGGACCAAAAATGAGAATTCCTGGTCAAAAACGAGACCCTGGACTTGAAATTGGGGATATAACCCCAGTTTAGTCCACAACTTTTTTTCTCCATCTTCTCTTAACTCTTATGCTTACATACAATAAAACAGGAAATAAAGGTGCAAACTTTTGTGGATGTGAATAATTTCCACGTGGAAACTCCTGTTTTAGGTCTCCAATGGGCTCTCATCCATTGGATCCAACTTCTTAATCCCAAACCATATGCCGTAATATTTCATCCAAGAAGCCTAGTATTGGAAATTCATAACCTGTCATTATTGTTTCTGAGGCTGAAAATGGATTGACTGTGACTACAGGGAAATGGAAGCTTGAGCTCTCATTATTGCTCAGTGCAGTCTCGTACTGGAGAATTTAAAAAGAGGCAACCGAGAACTGGGTAGCGGATAGACAAGCTCATTTACCACAGCCTTTGTCATGGCTTATCATTGAACCCCTGATTAGGACATGATCATTTAGAGATCTTCTGTATCTCTGCAATGGTGGAACTTGATAAGAAAGAATCTGTGCCTACAAGCACTACTAACATGGCCACCAAAAAGATGGAGCTTCTGTCCTCTGCAATGAAGAGAACCAGTGAATGGTTTGATACTTATCTTTCTGTTTAGTCATTTCCCCCGTAGAATGTTTCAGCTTCTTGTTACTTAATAATAGAGCTCTAACCATGGAATTGTGCAGGATATTCTCTCAGGAAATACCCAGTGACGTAACAGTTCATGCTGGAGGAGCGTCTTTTTCATTGCATAAGGTGGACTCCATCCTTACTACTCTTTTTTCCTGGTCTAAATAATCACATAGAGCTCGAAGGGAATGGTAGAAATATAATCATTAAAGTGAATAGTCTTCTAATTTATATCCCCAACTACCATAGAAAAACAATGCATCACAGCTTAAAGAATCTCAGTCTTCTTTCTTGGTTGGCATATAGAGCTCGAAGAGAATGGTAGAAATATAATCATTAAAGTGAATTGTCTTCTAATTTATATCCCCAACTACCATCAAAAAACAACGCATCACAGCTTAAAGAATCTCAGTCTTCTTCCTTAGTTGGCATTGCTGATTTTTCAATTTACTCGTAATTCAATTGCAGTTTCCATTGGTGTCCAAGTGTGGATACATAAGAAAATTGGTATCAGAATCTAGTGGTGCTGATCTTTCTGAGATTCGACTTCCAGATAGTCCTGGTGGAGCAGAAGCATTTGAACTTGCAGCAAAGTTCTGCTATGGAATCAACTTTGAAATAAGTACAGAAAACATCGCCATGCTCCGATGCGTGGCAGAATATCTAGAGATGACAGAGGACTACGCAGTTGGAAACTTAGTGGCAAGAACTGAAGCATATTTGAATGAAGTTGCACTAAAAAGCCTTGCAGGGGCAGTTTCTGTCTTGCATCTATCTGAAAGCCTCATTCCACTGGCGGAGAAAGTGAAATTGATGAGCAGATGTATAGATGCAATAGCATTTATGGCCTGCAAAGAGAGTCAATTTTCCACATTAGGTAGATCAGCTGACAGTAGTGATGCAGTAATTTCTTCAACGGTGTGTCGGCCAAAGACTATAGTTGATTGGTGGGCTGAAGATTTGACTGTTCTCAGGATTGATATCTTCCAAAGGGTTTTGATTGCTATGATTGCTAGAGGGTTTAAACAATATGGCCTTGGACCTATTCTTATGCTCTATGCACAGAAAGCTCTGCGAGGTTTGGTAAGATAGCAACCTGAAAACTTGACTTGATTCGATCATGTCGTTCTTCTTGTTCACATCTTTGTTTCTGGAGCAGGAAACGTTCGGGAAGGGGAGGAAGAAGATTGAACCACGACAAGAACATGAGAAGAGAGTTGTCTTAGAAACAATAGTTAGTCTTCTGCCAAGAGAGAAAAATGCATTGTCTGTTAGTTTCCTTTCCATGTTGCTTAGAGCTGCGATATACCTGGAGACAACAGTTGCTTGCAGGCTTGATTTGGAGAAGAGGATGGCTTTACAATTAGGACAGGCGGTCTTGGACGATCTCTTGATCCCTTCCTATTCATTCACTGGAGATACATTGTTTGATGTGGACACAGTTCAGAGGATAATGATGAATTACCTTGAATACGAAGTGGATGGGCACCAATTCAGACACCACCAACCACATGATGATTATGTTTCATCGTTGCCTAATGATATGGAGCGAGTTGGAAAGTTGATGGAGAACTACCTAGCAGAAATAGCTTCTGATCGTAACTTGTCTGTTGCAAAATTCATTGGCATTGCTGAACTTGTACCAGAACAATCAAGGGTAACAGAAGATGGAATGTACAGGGCCACAGATATCTACCTCAAGGTGCAATCTCTTTTACATGAATTCCCCTTTATTTCTGCAGGATTTGAAACACATTTTTGTGCTATGTTTCGAATAATACATTATGTTCCATCAGACTACTGAAATTCCAAAACTTTGTGATGTTGAAGCAAGAAAATCACCAACTGTAATGATCACTATACATGTCTTCTATTGGATTTCCATTAGGATAAGTTTGAGTTTTTGATCAATAGGCTCATCCAGCTTTAAGTGATTTGGAGAGGAAGAAAGTTTGCAGCTTGATGGATTGCCAGAAACTATCTCGAGATGCCTGCGCGCATGCTGCTCAGAACGATCGCCTTCCTGTACAAACGGTGGTTCAAGTGCTTTACCACGAGCAACAACGACTTAGAGATGCTATGAATGGTGGTCTCAGTCTCACAGGTGGAGATTCCCCTGGTCTTTCTACTAAACTGAGTTTATATCCCAGTGACATAGTTTCTGATGAACTCTCAATCGTGAAAAGAGAGAACCAAGACCTGAAATTGGAACTCGTGAAAATGAAGATGAAGCTGAAAGAAATTGAAAATTCTGCAAACAAATCAGCTGTAGGCAGCCCAATGTCACCTTCTGAGGAACCCCATTTGCCTCGAAAGTCATTCATAAACTCTGTCTCAAAAAAGCTTGGTAAGCTTTATCCTTTTGTGCGTGCTGATGGAGTCACAACCTCCAATTCCAAAACCAAAACAAAACGAAGCAAAGACCGGAGGCATTCCATATCCTGAGATTTGCGTTTATTTCTTAAATTTGACCTCAGTTGTTGTCTGTTTCGGTTCATATTTTACCTCTGTGTATCGCTTTCTTTTTTTGTGTGGTATCACTGTAAATACTAGTCTCACCCATATGCAACTGCGTTATGTTGATGAATTGCAGAACTTGTATAATTTTATAGTCTCTAGTGTATCTCAATCCTGACCCATTATCTTCTTTTAAAGTGAGTTATATCCATGACTCAGAACAACTCTTTAAGTTGGAAAAGGGTCCTAAGAGAGCTTCTTGCACTATTTGGACCACCCCTTGCTATACTCTATATCATTTATTGCATCAATCACCGTCTCATTCTCATTAAATAAGTGCTTCATATTCAAATCGTTTTCTACATAGTAGAGAGGCATTTTTAAATACATATTGTTAAGATATTTGTTATATCTCATTATTTAATTTTGACATTTTTTTATTATTGGATCTTCAAGATATTGTAAGTCTTAAAAGCCAGATTAAGATGAGATGTAGCTATGTGATAATTTTTTATTTGAATTTAATTTTTGGATAATAATTCACATGTGAGAGACGTCTATTTTGAATAGGAGTATGAGCGCATCACGCTGTTGATGGATAATGGTAAGAGTGTGAAAGAAGTCTAGTTTGCATGTGTAATTGAGTGGATTACGGTGGTGAATGAAGGATATTGTGAGATTCCTGAAGTTCGTGTAGCTTGCGTGTGTGACTCCAAGTCTGGGACTTCCTGCGTGCGTGATTGGTAGTTGACTCATTGCGTGTGTGACTTGGTCTTTATCTTATCTGGGTTTGTCGCAGGTGTGTGGTAAGTGAGTTGTGGGTCTTTTGTTTTGGTGATTAGAAAGTGCACGGAAGGGATGACTTGCTGATCTTTATGTTGGTATAATTCCATCTTAGTGCTGCAGTCTATATTAATTAATTGGGTGAAGATACTAATGTGTGTGCTGCGATCTTTTATTGGGAGTATCTATAGCTGTCTTTATTGGAGTTTCATGTGAGTGGGCTGAATGTGACATACTGCACTGAAGTGCTTTGATAGTCGTGTGTCTTTGTTGGTTGGTTGTCGTTGATGAAGTTTTAATGCAGCTGTGTTCTTATTTTTGTCTTTGCATGGTTCAGCTAGGTAAATTCGTGAGTTTTTGACAGCTGGCTTTCTATGGTGTTTGTGTGATTTTGTTGAGCTGCTCACTGTCATCGATAGTGGTTTTTGTGTGGAAAACTTCCAGCGGTCTTTGTAATTTTATGGTTGTCGTTTTAGTGTTGGTGTGCGAAAATTTCAAAAGTTTTCGTGACTTTATAGCTACTGTCTTTGTTGTTGGTTTGGTGCGAAAATCTTCAGCAGTTGTTGTGGTTGTTACAGCCCTTTATGTATGACGTTTTAGAGAAGAAACTTTTATTGATTTGAGACGTTTTGTAGCTGTTATGCGTGAAATTTTTAGTGACGATAATGAAGCCTCACAACAGATCTTTCGATAGACAACTTCTCGTTCTTTCATTAATGAAGCGACATATTTAGGAGAGTTGCCTTTTATCTCAAGTGTTTTCGATTATGTTGAATTCTATTTAATCACTTGGGTTGTTTATTTTGTTTCATTATTATTAAATATTATTTGAGAAAATCTTCTGTTGAGGATAGTACAAAGTAGTCGTAGAGGATGAGGGATAGTGTCAAGAGTTGAGTGGTGTCGGTTTAGTAAAGCCTTATATAAAACTATTGTCATTAGTGAAAGTATTAAGCTGGGTGAGGGCTTCGCAGAAGTAGATAAGAAGTGTCGAACTGTGTTATCAAATTTCGATGTTAATTTATATTTGTACGTTTAATTTTTCTGGTTTTTGATTGTGCTAGAAACGAATGCGGCAAATTTTGAAAATTTGTGAAACCATTACATCCTATAGTTTTTATCACATATTCATGCAAACTTGAATTTATAATGTTCTTCTTCATCTCTCAATCTTTTGAATCAAATTAATTTGCTTATCTAAAATGTCTCATTATATTAAATCATTCATAATTTTCTAGTAACATTCTAAGATAACAATCATTTAACTCAATTCTTTAGATTAGTGAAAAGAGTATTTTGATTTGAGGTTCAAATAATCTTAAAGGATTCTCACACAATAAATGTTGAAAGTATGATTTATATTATCCTCATTAGTCAGAAATGCACAAATGGTATAATCGTGTGCTACAATATTGACTCTCTTCTATTACAGATACTATACAGATGATAGTTCAAGCATACCTAATGTCTAACTTGAGTTCACTTATTTACTCATTTAATCTACCCTTTAAAACTCACATTTTACATATTAAGATGGATTGAGAGAACATATCATTTCTTTAGGTTAGGTCATAAATAATAATCCTTTACACCATTGACATATTTCACTTCAACATCAACGCTTTAAGCCTTGAACTTTCATATATCACCTAGATAAATTGCTTAAATTTTGTTCATCTTATTTCTACAAAGTAACGAAGATGATCACCTATGTGGAAAGACACACTACAAGAAAATTACAAAATACTGACGGAAAATTACCGATGAAAAAAATTCCATCGTAAAGTAGCGACGGACACAAAAATTTCGTTGTAAATTAGCGAAGGAATAAAAAATCTATCGTTCAAAGAGGATGAAATGTTACCGCCAACTTTGCTGACCAAATTTAGTGACGGACTAGCGAATGTCGTCGTAAAAATAGGCGCCAATAGTTCCCGGCTAAAATTCTTGATGGAATTTATCTACGGAAATAATTTTCGTCAATAAATTAAAACTTAAGGAAAACAACGTCGTTTAAATTGGAAGGAAATCATCATTTTTCTTTTAATTAAAGCGACAGATGCAGACCTTTTTTCTCTTCTCCTCTGTCATTTTCTTCATTATTTTCTGTTCTTCTTCGTTTCCTCCATCTTTGATAGATCTATCTTATTTCGTCCGTCCATTGTCCATGTTCATCTGTCGTCTTTGCTTCCATTGTAGAGGTTGGTCGTGCCTGCTATTGGGTTTATTTTTTTAGCTTCATTTTATGTTGTTAACTGATTTATTTTCATTGGCTTTGTTTGTATGGATTGAGTTGTGAGGGTTTATTTTGGTTATTAATGGGTTATTATTTGTTGTTCTGTGTTAATGTTAGTGAATAATGGGAATAAACAGTATATTTAAAACAAATTAAGGATGGATTTGTGTTTTGATGAAAGTTCTGTTAGGGGTGAAAGTTTGATGAATTGGTTTTAAAACTTAGAAATTTAGTTGTAACCTTAATTAACACTTACAGTGACTTAAAACAACAGAAATTGGACTTAAAAACAAATTGTGCACAATCTTAACTTGAAGTCGCAGAGCTATATAGAAATTATGATAGTCCAAAAATTACTTAGCTTTGTTGTGGACTAAGTTCAGTGAAAATTACAATAGTTACTAAAGGATTTCATGAAAGGTACTAAATTGAAACAAAAAGAAACTATATAAATATGTTCCAAATAAAAACTTATGTAAGCCTTATAGTAAATGAAGTGTAATTGCATTAAATAAGATAGCTCTAGCCATATGTGTGATTATCTCCTTAGTAGTTATATATCAATGAAACATGGTTTTAGCTGCAATAAACCTCACTAGTTGTTATAAGTGTTGGTTGAAAATTAACAAGATCATTATGTTACCACTTATTGTTATGTTTTGTTATGTCCCAAACTATACTTAAAACTATTGGATGAAAGGGTTTTAATAAAAATATGTTTAAAAACTTGTATTCAAATTAGTTGCAATCAACAAAAAAAATTATGGGCTTGGAATTGCTTCCAACTATCCCCTATGATGACAGGTATCATATTACGATACAATTTGTTTTATATGCCAATAGTTAATGGAAATAACTTGGAGCAAACTTGGAAAAGACTTGCCAGTCTAGGGAATTTTTTTGACCCTATTTTATAAGAAGAAGTCTTTAAAATGATTGATTATATTATTAGATAGGAAGATGCTTTTAAAAACTTCAAAAATATCTAGATGTTATTTCTAGTGAGGTAAATTAATTAATTCCTATATTGAAAGATGCACTTGTACTTCTTTAGAACAATATTATTTATAGTAGTGAGAGTACTAACAAGATCAAAAAATAGGTGCCTAAATCGAAGTATTCTAATAAAGCAAGAGATTTTAAAGAGTGGAAGAGCTTTCTATTAGACATATAGTAGTATTTCGACATTATGAGAGTCCCTAAGTGACACAAAATTATACTAACATGTACTTAATAGTTGACACTAAACTATATTGGCATACTGGAATGCATGATGACTTGAAAATTATTTACTATCATATAGATACATGAGAAGCAATTATTAATCAATTCAGGAAATAGTTCTTTCTACCTTATGCATAGACACATGAGAAGTAATTGTTAGGGAATTCAACAAACAATTCTTTCTATCTAATGCATCTTAAACCACAAACGAGGTGTTGCAAAAATTATAACATGATTGTATTTGTTCCAATTATATTAAGGCATTCAATTTCTTAATGTTAAAAATAAGGAAGGATATTAGTCATTCCTCTACCAGTCTAAACCAAAAGAAAAAAGAATGTGACGGAAAACAAAAATACGAGGACAAGCAAATCAATAATAGTAAAGGAAAACTAAATAGGTAGAATGTTCATTCTAATGATTAAAAAAGAAATAATAATGAACAATGCTTCATATTAATAATGGTTCAAATTTTGTGCTTGACTACTTGAAACAAAAAATCAATTCAATGGTATCTTAAGATGATTTGGGTGGAAGGTATCTACTTTTCTCAATCCTCTTTAACTACATAACACCTTTAATAGTTATGTGGATGCTATTTACATTTGCATCTTTGATTCACTTGAATATTTGAAATAATGGAATTCGCATTGTATAATAAGAGATATTAGTTTTACTTACAGCAAATTAGCTTGAAGGTGAAAAAATATTAACATATTAAAAACAATTAATTTAAAGGATTTTGATGTAAATAAAATGGCTATAATTTATCCATTATGATCAGTCTGTGTGTCAGAAGTATCAATTTGTACTTTGATGTATGAAATTTGATGTATGAAATTTAGAATGAAAATATATGTAAATTATTGAGAATAATAATGTTACCATTGTCTGGTGCCATTAATGGCTATGTTGTTAAGTTAATTTTTTGTCTAATGGGGGGTAAATTTCATAAAAATAGAGGAAACTCTATCGAAATTTTTGTAAATTATAGTTCACTTATAATAATTTATTCTAATGCAGGAAAAGTCTATGGGTAGGAAGTCTACACCACGCTAGCTTTTTTTGCACACTCACACTAAAAAGCTTGATGGTGTGACTTCGTCAACACTCGATGCAGACAACTTCATGTATGTAAAATCTATACTTTAATATTAATTCTTAAAAATTGTCACTTATTAATACAAACAATTATAATGATAGGACTAAATGCAAGAAAGTATTAAACAACAGTCTCATAACTTTGAAACTATTGATGAGAGTCAGGCATATCTTGATGCAGGGAGTGGTAGGGACCATCATGGAAGGATATTCAGCTTAGGTTTATTTGCAAGCATATGTTGTTCACAATCCTCTACATCCTCTATAGTTACATCTGGTAGGCGGTCCACATCAAATGAGAGAGTCGTTTAGCTTGAGAACACAGTAAAGCGGCTGATGGAGTGTATAACATAGCTCCGTAATAAGGTGGATGAGTTGAAGGGGATGGACATGATCTCATTGCAGCAGTCAGAGCGTCCGCCTTCACCACCTGCATAGCTTCTAGATGAATGAATGTATTTCATAGTCTACTACTCTTAAGTTTTTGTATGAATTCTTAATTTATAGTTATTTTCAAGATATTTATTCGTGTACATTATAATATTTTTATCATACTACCAATCAAAGTATATAATACTTATTCTGTTGACAATATTTACTTTATATTTATCAATCAATGTTATATTATTTATAGAAATTAAACGTACAAAAAAATCAAAATATTATCAATAGAAAACTTAGGTAGGAAGTGAGAAATGAGGATTGAAATTTATCGTAACTATATTTCTTCACAAAATTACAATATTCTGTCTGTAAAAATTTAGCGACAGATAATGTTGTCCATCGGTAAAAATTTGTGATGGATAATGTTGTCTGTTAGTAAATTTATCGACAGACTTACAATTTACCATTGGTAAATTCATCGACAGAATATTAGGAATTCGTCTCAAATTTAGCGACAAAATATTGTAAGTTTGTCAGTAAATTTCCTTCATTTTACTGATGGAAAAACAAATTTCATCGCTACAATTTACCTACGACCATTTTCATTGCCAAATTTGTTTCCCGATGATAAATCTTTATTTTCTGTCTGTAATTTTCGTCGCTAAAACCTATTTTTCTTGTAGTGACACCTTGTATTTATCTAACATACTTCTTGTATCTAAAACTGAATGTTTAACACTCATTCTAGCACTCATTTTGGAACTGAAAATTGAGTTTAAAATTAAGTATTTTCTTATTTTTAGAACTGAATTTTTAATTAAATTCTTATATAAAATGTTATTTTATTTTTAGTTAAACATATATTGTATCAAATGCTCAATGATAAACAAGTTATCATCTTTGATAATTTATAAATATTCACTAGTAAAGAATAACATTGATCTACGCTCGAATTGGACCCTCCCAGGCCTAAAATTTTATGTTCAAGCTTGGGTCTGTCCCAAAGACAGATTGTGCTTAAGGCTCTATGCCTAAGCTGGAGCCTGATTGGGCTAAATAGCCCGAAGCTAGATTGGATTTGATCAAATTTATAAATTTTTATTTTACCTAAAATGATGTCACGTTATATGAAACTTTCAAGCTTCATGTTGGGTCGAGCTAGACAACCCGAGCTTAAGCCTAGTCTGAAGCCTAAAAATTAAAAAAAACCAAGCTCTACTCAAAGTCTGGTCATTTCAGGTTGCGTTAGGCAATTTTTATCCTCCCTATTCACTAATATTTATTTCTCTTTTTGCTAGTTTGTCCTTGATATAATTATACTTATATCTATGTGTTTAGTTTAATATTGATGTTTGAGTGCCTTAGTATTGCCTTTTAATATACTTATTTATATATAATATAGTGTACATAAGAATACTTATTGCAATAGAATAAGAAACCATATTGATACATAAGAATACTTATTGCAACAGAATAAGAAACCATATTGATCTCTCTTTGTTTGTATGACATTCATGGATCCTAGATACATGCTTAATTTTAGCAATGAACTTGAAAAAGGGTTACAATCTTGTATAGAAAATTGTTCAAGTATTTGTTAAACTTATAACAATAATAGTGCTCTTGTTAAATGATACTTAGTTACCTTGCTACTATATATATATAATAGTGCTCTTCTTGAATGATACTTAGAGACCTTACAATGAAGATGTATGTAGTGTTAACTATGTTCTTCATTTTGAGCACGAACGATGGTCAATTTATTTGTTTGGTTGACAAAATACTTATTATCACTAGCTATCAAATTATCATATATGTGAATCAATAAAATTGCATATTTATCATTTATCTTTTAATATATACTCATTTGTCTTTGTCAATCATACTAAAATCATATGACATAATTATAGTACAAAAAATTAATATACCACCCACTTCAACACTACCTTAGACCATAGATTGAATTTAATAATCTGAACATGTAATGCTCTTGACCCTTCTAAATGAAACCTAGTGGTTGTTCCATTCAGATTCCTTTATTTAGCACTTCGTTTAAGAACACAATCTTTTTATCCATTTTATGTAAAACAAAATCTATTTCAAATTCTAAATCATTCAAATTAATGTAAACCTCATAACAGGTGAGAATTTCTTCTTATAATCAATATGTTATGTTGTATGAATCTTTTTATCACTAGTTGTGCTTTGTAGCTTTTAAAGCTACCATCATTCTCTTGCTTAACATTAAAGAACTCAATTGTTCTTAATGATTTTACGTCCTTTAGAAAGATTACCCAAGTATTATACTCATATCAAGCTCATTAAAGTTCATTATTCTTCAATTGTTATAACTCTTTTGTCTTTAGCAAAATTGAATAAAGTGTCTATAACATTTCTCAGCTCATAAATTCTTGTGGAGCTACCATTTTTTCCCTTTAACATCAAAATTTGTCTAGGCATTAATCCACACACAAGTTATGGACATAATTGAAATTTTTAAGAAATATTTCTCTGTTCTCTTATATTGATCCCACTTCAATCATATAGTGGTAAGAAACTCCCACTAAGTTGTAATTACCATTAATAAAAAAAATTATTATCTCCTAGATTACTCTCACTTAGAAGCATTCCATCCAATCGATCTTGCCTTACAGATGATTTTGATTTAATATCTCATATATAGATAAGTTTTAAACTATCTTTTCTTGCTTTAGAAAATCATTCTTTAAAAATGTGGTATCTTATGATGCAAATTTAAGTACGTATTTATTACCTCATTCACCTTTGAACATATATCCTTTAGAATGTCCATAATATCTTTTAGAGATACTTTTTTCCCTTTGAGACCATTTCTTATACTTATGTGAGGGACCATAAATGTAGGTAACTTATCCTTTAGAATTCAAATGTGATAACCCAGGTCTCTTACCTGTCACTAATGTATATAGTGTTTTAGTAATTAATTTGATAGGCACCTAGTCAAGTTCATATTTGGTCGTTAATAACACATCGCCCAATAATTTATAGGTAAATTTGCATGTTCCATAATAGACCTAACCATTTCAAAAAGATTTTTATTTCTCCTCTTTATACTAACATTTTGTTGATGGCTCCATATAATAGTAAATATCTATCTATTCAGTTTTCATTACACAATCTCTTGAACTAAAAAGATAAGTCCTTTTATATTTAATTAGTTATTAAAGTCTTTATCAACTTTATCTAATTGATTATCAAATAAAGTCATATTAAAAAACACAATGTTCAAATTTTGAGAAATCAAATAAATATAACTATATTGAGTATAGTCATTGACAAAGGTAATGACATTAGTAGCTCCGTGCCTTGTCACATTCATTTTGTCACATATATCTTAATAAATTGATTGCAATAACTTACTGACTCTTTATCCTATACAAAATAGTTTTCATGCCATTTTATTAACTAGATAATATTCACAAGCAGATAATTCTAGTATGTGTAGGTCTTTTAGAAGATCCTATTTGATTAATCAATGTGTTCAATTATGTCCAATATGATCAAGTTTAACATATAAAAAATTGGCATAGAATTAAACAAAACATCTAGCATTATAAGCCATCTAATATAAAATTATGACTATAATATTTCTAAAAACATTATCCTTTCCACCACTGCAGAAATTAATATTAAATCTAAGGTTAACTTAAACATAACAGAAATATAAAAACTTTTTCATAAGAGTTCCTTTTCCTTTCCCATTTTAATTATCCTTAGCCATTCTTAAGCATTATGGAATGTTTTCTTTCTACTTTTCATTTAGACTTATCATAATGGTTTCTCTTTTATTTTTAGCTCCTTGTGAGCATGCGACATATACCCCAATATATAACTTAGAAGGCTTAAGATGTTATTACTATTAACATTTGCCTCATATGATCCTCTATTATATAGATATTCTCTTTGTGGATTAAATGCCTTCCCATATGCTTTAACTTAGATGCAAATAACATATGACAATATACACTGGCTATGTATCTAATAAGATATGATCAATATAACTTAGTAAACAATTTTTAAAATTAGCTTCATATACCTCAAAATTGAATGCTCCTACCTTGTATTTTTATGTATGATTTATTTATTTTTTATGCGTATATATATGTCAAACATAATAATGAGTGACCATTATTTGGTTATTATGGTGTTACCAAAGCATATTACTAGTGCCGATCATATGTCCTTGACACGATCATACCTCTTGAGCTCTCGCATAACATCATCACCTGTGTGAAACAATCCAATGAGTTTTTCTTTTTCATAATTCATATTTTACATAGTTTTCTTATGTTGAACCATATTATCTTTCCTAAAAACAATTATGATTTGATGCAATGAGACAAGAGCCTTTTACGTTTCCAATATATAATGGATTTCCATACTCTAAATTTTTAAATTGTCGTTATTAGTTCACCTCTAGTGAATTCTACAATAAAATTCTTGGATATAGTAGTCATTTTCCTTGAACATATAGTTTTCATAATGATATATTTATTATATGATCATTTTCATTTTCAAATAATATGATGTGATCCTATAAATATAAACTCCAATTTTTTTCTCAATCATCTATAGAATTTAAAGGTCGCTAAATTTTCAATCATTATCCAAATAGTTAATTAACAATTAATCATTCTATTTAGATGTATTTGTTTATAAATATTGTGTAACATATATATATATAGAATAATCAAAAAGTAAAATAAAAATGCAATTCAGTAAACAAATATTATTCGTGAATTAACATTTGTAACTATTAAAAGATAACATTAGCATTTAACTGTGTACATTAATTTGTTAAGTTTGTTATGTGATTGTGGATTTGTTATTAATATATATTGATGTATCATATAATCCATTAATTCAATCCAACATCAGTTATTCTTATCTAACATTTTGAGTTGATATCAAAGCAAAAACCATGGCTAACTCAACTTCTTCATTGTCTTTCTCATCTATTGCTACTATTTCATCTTCCATCATATTTGTATCCAATCCAATTTTATCATCAATTGACTCATTTAATTCCTTGCTTGCAATTCCCACTCATGTTAATCAGACCATTTCTATTAACCTTGCCTCCAAAAGTTATGTTTCATAGAAACTTTAGTTCACTCCCTTATTAAATTTTTACAATCTTCATGATGTTCTTAATGGTATTGAACACACACCTCTAAAAGAAAGTCTGAATTCTTCAATAAACGAAATGGAACCAAATCTTGCTTATTCAGTTTGGTTTACCAAAGATCAAATCCCATTTTCTTAGTTGCTATCTTCTATCACTAAAGAAATTCATCCATATTTGATATGTAATAGCTCGTTCCTACACTTAAGGAATAGTTGTTAGATGGAGCCGTATCATGTGAGAATATATGAAGAGCATTCCATAGGCATGCATTATATTTGTATACACACATGAATCATGAATTAGAAACATTGTAATGATAGTATATGCACTTAATTGACACATCCCGGGATATGAAATATTTTAAGTGATGATGATGCAATTATGTGTCGGTTATGTCATCAATCTTATTTGATGATTATAATTAGTGAATTGGGAATTTATTAATATGATTGAGTAATTGATAAAGTGGTATGAGCACCTAAATTTAGAAAAAAATGTTAAAGAGCAAGACAAAATGATACATGGACATATAGGTAGATTAGGCCTATGAAATGGTGACATGTGGCATTGGGAATGACTGACACGTGGCTTAGCTAATTGGATGAAAAATGGAATGATTACATGATTGACAAGTGGCCCTTTAAATTTGTGACAAATGGCACCTTACACTTGTGACATGTGGAGCAATAGAATGGTGACATGTGTAGCTTTACAATTGGTGACATGTGTAGCCTTACAATTGGTGACATATGTAGCCTTATAAATAGTGACATGTGGAGGCTCAAATGAGTTAGATATGAAGCCTAAAGTAAGTGACACATGGGCCAATAGAATAGTAACATATGGACCAAGCATTAGGTGACAATTGGAAGCATGCGAAGAAGCCACATGGTATAGCTCTCCATTTGACAAGTGTCCCACCTCTCCACCACACATTTGTACCCCAAGAATTTTTCACTAGAAAGATTATCTTTCTTCATGTTTTTGGTCTTATGTTTCCTCCTTTAATCCCTCACCACCGACTTTCTCACACTGTCTCCCAAAACCTTGAGTTTCTGTCAACTTTAGTGGTCTACATCTTGTTATTGGAAATCCTTTGTATTCCATCTTACTGTTGAAGTATATTTGAAGACTTGAGAGGTTTGATTAACTTGGAAATTGAGGAGACTTTGGTTGAACATGTAAGTGATTGATTGCCCTATTATGTTATATGTTAGCATAACATATATGATGATTGACTGGAGATGAATTGTATGTAACGTTGATGACAAAGCATGTTGGAATAGGTTAGCTGAAGCATTTTCACTGAACATACGTATGTATTTCAACCATATCTTGACCTTTAGGTATTCAAATGGGATGATTTTTAATTTATATTAAACTAGAGACATATGGCTACACTTTTCATAAAGGAATCGAATTTTAATTCTGTCTCTAAGTCTAAATTGGGCTTGAATCTAAGAAGCGTGTGTTGTCGTGGTATGAGAATAGTATGTAGTATTTTGGATATAACTTACCAAATAATGAACCAAACTACACGAATTTGGTATTATTAGAAACTTAAGACATATTGGAACATTTTTTTAGAAGAATGTATTGCCTAAACACCTCATTTTCTATGCCAAAAGGGCCATGTAAAGCTGACCCGAAAATCTATATTGAGAAAAATCTAGAAAATTAGAGTTGTAGGTCGAAATGTTGGTTTCAATTTCATCTTCCTCTTTCGACCTATTTTACCTATCTTTAGGGCGTGAATTTGAAGAACCTCTAAGAATGAAAGTTGTAGATATAGTTCTTAGCTTGAACTCTGTGAAAGTGGCTTGATAAAATAGTAACTAGAGCTTGAGTTATGCTTGTTCTCCTAATAACTACCTATGATAGACCCCTGTGCAGAAACCTTATATTATTTCCTATTTTTTGGGGACTTTAGAGCTCGAATTAGTAAAAGTATAAAACATGAAAAATGATTATTGATGTCTTATTAATGCCTCTATAAAACAGTTTGTCCAGAAGATATCTTGATAAATAGATGTAGTTAATTGAAGTCATAACCTAAAGAATGGACTGTTTTGAAGAGGTTGAGTTCAAATATGGAAATTTTGATTTGTTTAAGGAATAAATGAGTTCTTTGAGTGAAAACATGATCTTAAGAATATGAGAAATGTGTATAAGGTATGGACAAATGGGCATTGAAAAACATAGGGTATTTTTGAATGAGAATTGGGTGAATGTATGAGTATATATTACTGGAAGAATTTTGGTAAATGTGTAGATTTAGCTTGCTAAAATTTTAGATATAAAGTACCAATTGTGTGTGTATTATAAGGAGCTTTTTGATCATGAAAAATGTTCAAGGATAAGTGTAAGATCTGAGTTGATAATGATATAAAGATGTAATGTGATTCAAAGTATGTAAGTGATGAATTGGGAATGATCGAATGAGAACTAGGAAATTATGTTAGTGAGTAATCCTAGAAAAAAGAGTGATAAATATGTGAGTGATAAATTGAGAGTGATCAAGCGTATTAAGGCATAAACCTAATTGCAAACTAGATGATGCGCAAACCATAATGAATGTATAAATATGATTTGTGAATAAGATTCCATACCCAGAATAATCAATTGAACATGCATTAAACATGATACATATACACGTGTAACTTTGATAATTCATTTGATTTATCAATTAGTAATGTGTGCATGTTTGTATTGTTTGATTTAGAGGTATACGTCGACCGGCACCTTCTAGGCATTGCTGACACATCGAGACAATAGCTATATAGAGTGTACTGTAAGTTAACCTAGTTGTGTAAACTCAAATATTTAGGTGTTCTATTCAAATTGTGTTGATTAAACTTAATTCCTCTATATTGAATTGATCGTACTATAATTGTGATATTACTAATTCCAGACAATTGATTGTCCGAGGAGTTCGATATTCGAGACTGTATGGGGAGTGTTTATGATTTAAATGTGAGTAAGGAAATTGAATGCTTAACTATTTGTTGAATGTCGGACTTAGATCCAATGAACTGTGAAAAATGTCGGACTTATTGACCGAAAGTGATTGATGATATATTATGAGAACTATGCTACTCCATTACATGATGTATGTTCACATAAAGGAGTTGCGACCGGAGCAGCAAATGTGAAAAGAGCTTTAACCTCAGTTATGCACATCAGAGCCTTAGGCTCAACGATTAATGAGCCCGGTATCCACAAAAGATATGGGACAGTACTGAAAAGAGCCCAATATCCACAATGGATATGGGATAGTGAAATTTGCACTCGGTCACAACAAAGTTAAAATGGAATGAGTCTCATTTACTTTTGCATTTGTATCTTTAAATATGTCTATGATATTGATTGCAAATGAATGTTGAACTATGTTGTGTTGATATTGAGAAATTCTTTTGACTTTGATGGTGATATGAAGAATTGTGATAAATGAGTGTTATGTTCTGAAATGATTATATGATATTCTTGCATTCAGAATATACTTCTAGAATGAATTAAAAAGTAATTGTATTTTTAAATGCTTCTTTTATTATGATGCAAATTGTAGAATATGAGTTATAACTCTGAATGAAGTGTTACTTTAATTGAGCTGAATGTTATTCATTGATATATATATGTTATATTTTGAGTGAACACATCGATTATGATTCAATCATTGAGTTTGCAAACTCACCAATATTGTATCATTACTTTTCAGGTTCAGGAGAAATCTAGCTAGTCTAGTTGAAGTGACTTCTACATTTGGATATATGTCAGTGTAAGGATCAGTTGTATCTGTAAATGTCTTAGTTATGTTGTATCAAGGATTGTATCTCTCAACTGTTGTATAATGGACATGTGAATTTTGGAAATGCAATGACATTTGAGACTGTATATGTTTATGAATCAAAATGGAACAATATGACTATTGGAATGTTTTATGTCATGTGCGATGAATTAAAAAGTAGAAAAACGAATTGATTTAACTGTCTTAGCGTGTCATTTTTGTAGAGTATGTTCTCGAATATACTTTGGTATGTCGGGTATATGCTCTATAGGAGTGGTATGTTACACACCTTCTGTTTATTCTCTCTGTAGGCAAAGGCTAAGGATGATTATTTATTTTTTCCTATTTCTCGTGCCTTACTTACCATTTAAGATAACTAAATTTTAAACCTTAATTATGTGTTCCTTAGATTTTTCCTTTTTTTCTCTACCACTCTGACCTATGTCTCAATTATCTTTATTGCATAGCCTTCCCCCCAAGACCTTTTCTTGCCTTTAACCTCTAAAGAAAGGAAGGATCTTCTCCCTCCCCTGCACCTATTCCTCTCCTCACTATCCTTTTTAAGTTTGACCCTCTGACTACTCTTATAAATCTAAAGACAACCTATAACTTGAAATTAAACTGAAAGTAATCTACAAAGCTTCACTATTTCCCCCCTTAATCTTCTAACTCATATGTGGTGGCTCCTCCTTTGGAAATTCTCAAAGAAGGAGCCAAATGTTTGTCCACAACTCTTATAGGTTTCTTCCTTTCTAAAAGACCAACTTTCCCAATAACTAAACCACAGGCATAAATCTAGGGAGTAAGAGGACTGTCTGAGGTACTTTTAAGTGAAGAAGATATGTTTCTTTCAAATTGTCCATAAATTTAGCAACCTTTGATGTGCTATAAGATGAGCCCTGACACTTATCCAACATACCCCTTTTCCCATAAGCATGACACCATAAATAAGTTTAGATGAAAGCCTTTACTCTTAGGTCCCTTTATAGGTCAATTTTCATAAATGCCCCTTGAATATTGATCTAAAAATAGCCTTAGTTACTTAGCAAGTTTAATTGGAAAGCCAATGTGTATGGATGAGGCTATAGCCATTAGATATAGGATAGGCTACACTAGGTTGTGTAATCTTTTTGGAACTAAAGAATAGACTTTTGGGGACTATCCCCTTATTTAGGATTAGTGAGAATGAACAATTAATGGATAACACTATTAATTTTTCCTACCAATGAGGGCCTTGTTTGAAGCTTTAAGGGAAAATTTAGGGTAATAGGCAATAAATTTGTAAGGGGTGATTACATAGGGTTAAATAATATAACAGATAATAAAAAAAATTATCTCCAACCTGAACTCAATTAATTATAGATAATACTTATAATATGATGACTTTGAATCTCATTATCCATAGTACATCTAGATCCCAACGAAAGAATTTTAAGAATGTTGCTCATCCAAGAGTTATGAATAATAAGGTGTATTATGTCCATTTTGATTTGAATGTTGCATATAATTCTAAGAAATAAAGGGATTAGCAAATTAAGACTCCTTAATTTGATGTCATCTCTCCTAATCGAGGAAAGGATGAATACAAAAAAATTGTTAGGAGGAAATCTAACAAGAAAGCTAAGGCAGAGGGCTTGTCCCCTACCTTTTCTTCTCATAAATGAAACTCATTACATTGAACATTAAGCAAAGGGCTTATGTAACACCCTTTATACGGAACCAACAACCATCCACACTCATAGCAATCAAATTCCTGTACATGCATTCAAGGTATACAATTATATTCAATACTATACGTATACACATTACCAAACTTCCTAACACCTAACATTATCATTTAACAGTAGTAATACATCTTTATATTTACATGTTAATCTAAAAGAAAACATAAAATTTCTTTTATTATATATACAACCATTCTTTAATTAAGAGACACATCCAAATGTATTTTTACCCCTAGCTGTTGGCCTTGGTCCCTGGAGATGTTCCCTATACCTCACTTTTATAACCTGGACCTACACGATTAACACCCACACTAAGCTTGAAAGCTTAGTAGGGAAAGCACTTAGTTTAGGACCACTCATAGCAGTCATCCGTCAAACACACACATTCCAAAATATCACAACTTAGATACCATAAATTCACATTTATGAACCAAACATTGATATTCAATGCTCAAGCAAACAATGATAGCATACTTAAGTAAAGTATATAATGCAAATATGCTTCAACATATTATCCATATACCGAAAATACACATTTATAAGCACACATTGATATTCAATGCTCATTGATACAAATTATCAATATAATTGTACATCATTATAATCAATCATTACAATCAATACAAATGCTCATCAATACCAATTATTCATGTTGTCATGTTGTATTTCTTATTTATGACTATTAAGTTTCCTTTCTGTGTTAAGCCTGCACATTTTCTATGGGTGTGGATAATGAATGCTGTGGATATCCAAAATATCAAAATGTGGATACTCGAAGGTATTAAACTGTGGATAATCAAAGGCATCAAACTGTGGATACCTGAAGACATCAATATGTGGAGATACTATAGTCTCGAAATGAAGGCACCGTTGGTGTGAAACTGTAGCAGCTACGTTGTATCCTTATAGGCATGCCCATCTATCCACCACAAAGAAAATAGAGCAGGCACTGTAACATTTCTCTTAACTATTTGTCAATTTCACAATTCATATATTGACAAGTCATATGATATACATTTCAAGTCATAAAATCAATATATGTGTTCATACATGCAAGTTATAACTTATCACCATTAAAAAGGTGTCAAAATCACACTTTTATAATCATACTATACACATATGAGTGATAAACATGCATACAAATCATTTATATACATGTAAGTTTTCTTGGGAAGGTATTATGCGCAATCTTAATTTCCAATATTCAATCACCCAATTCATATATGGTAAGTACTATTTCATTTATTTCTATGTGTTTGAAAAGTTTTATACACATTTAAAGTGGTTCAAATAAGATTCAGCAAAAATTGGAAATAGCAACAAACTCAAAATAGTGCAATTTAGGCTAAGCCCATAGTAGTCTAAAAATAGGAAACTACCAGTCCAAAAGCAAATCACATGGGGGACTCCATTTGTTCCTTAATATGCATCTATAAAACGTTCGAATTAGGTTTTGAGGTCTTCTATACATTTGTTCCCCTATGTTTCTAGTTTCCATGGAACTAATAATTAGTCCATTTTAACTTCCTAATCATGAGATATAGACCAAATATCTTAAGTCGTTTCAAAACAGGGGTAGCATCAGGTCACCATTGTTTATCTCAATTTCCTATGTCATAAAGCCATAATTAAGTCAGAGTCTCTACTAGATATTTCTAGTTCTATATATTAGTTTTCGTATGTAACTGAAATCACCCAATTTAGAGGTCTGTATGCTGAGTTACCTAAACAATGTGACCAGTTCAACAAACTCTAGACAAAATTCCACTACATGATATTCTCTGTTTATATACAATCAATTCTATGCAAGATAACACCAAAGAATCATCACAGAAACCATTACACATCCAAATAAATCTTTGTATACATTCAATTATACAAAAATACATAAATTAACCAAGTGGAGTCCCAAACCTTAAAATTCACAAATTAGTTTTTCTAATGCTTTTCCGTCCTTTCCTTTTTGGCTTAGCTCCAATTAGCAAGTGAAAAATGACAAGATGAAGAAGGTGAAACCATCAAAGTTTCATCCATCTCCCCTCTCCATATACCTTTTCATAAATTTTCTAGTCTTATACACATATTTCAATCCCATTGGATGATATGTCATAATTCTATTGGACTATGTGATACGATCCCATTGGACTATGTGTTAGCATTTTATTGGACCATATGTTACAATTCTATTGGAACATGCGTTACAATTATATTGGACACATATAAGCTTTAATCTTATTGGTCATACATAATTTAATCTAATTGGTCCATGTGTTAACTTTAGAAAAACTACATATTGGTCATTCTTCTTCCTTTAATTCTAATATTGGCCTATGATCTTATCAATTAATTTCATTCCCTTATGTATGAAATTTCTAACGGCATAAATTTCAAGCAATTTGGTAAATTATATCGAGATTTATACTTTAAAAACTACAGACTATTCGAAAACAAGGACAATAGCTAAAACTCAATTTCAAACCAGAATTAAAAGCTCTTAGAGGAAAAATCAAATTTCGGTTCCTGCATGAAAGTTTTAGACATATTTCTTTCATTTAATCTTTAATTAGAATTATCTAATTTTAAGGTCTGCAATCAAAGATATGGCCAAATTACAGAAGTCTGTTCAGTCCTATCCATCTAGTGAGATACAATTCTAAATTAACTAACTTCAATCTTATCATGTAAGAGCAACACAAAAACACATCTAATTTTAACCAAAAACATCTCATAAGCAAATAGGATACTTATGTTACCAATTTTCCTCACATAATGTTCATAATCAAAACAAACATATCAAAATTTCCATACATATTTCACATCTAAGTACGTATATCCATGCCCACATGAACAAATTACCCATTTACCTATGTATTTTACATTAAGTTCCATTATGTCTCTTACTATAGTTATATGCACTCAATTCATTATGTTCACTTCTTAATGCACCCTAAACATCCTATAATACTTCTAGGGTATATGTTGGAGGCTTACAGCTTGTCCCTTACCTCTTCCTCCCATAAATGAAACTTATTGTATGGAAAACTAGGGGTCTTGACATCCTTATAAAACATAATACCTTTTTATTATATTAAGGTAACAAAACCTTGCATTATAGGCCATTTTGGAGACTAAGATAAAGGGGTAATTTGGTAAATAGCTGATAAGCTATTTTTCAGCTGGTTAACACAAATTAAAGGTTTGACTAAATTAAAAAGCTATTTTTTTGTTTTGTTATGGGTTGGTTGGGTTGGCTGATTAAACCCAACTAACTATTTTATGAAAAGCTTCAGATGTGGAGCGTTTGGACCAAACAGCTAAATTAGTTGTTTGGCAATGACCATTCTTCCCTTTCAGCTATTTGGCAATGGCCATTCTGCCTTTGATTCTTCGATTTTTGTTCTCTTTTTTGTTGTTTTGAACTATTCATTGAGTTGTTTTGAATCAAAAGGAACTTAGGGTTAAAATAATCAATTCTAACAACTCATAAAAAGTATTGAATATTTAATAAAATATTCAGTTATTTACAGTCATGATTCTTCATTCATATCTTTAGGAGAAACTCCAAAAGAAAAAAAGTATAAATGAATTTCTTAAAAGTTTAATAAATTTGTTAGAATTTCAATTTTATGAAATCATGATTAAGATGAAAATTCAAGGACTAAAGTTAATCCTTGTATATAGTGAATTATGTTAATATAAATTAGCATGGATAAGGGGAAATTATTATTATTATTATTATTATTATTATTATTATTATTATTATTATTATTATTAGCTTTATATTTTTATCAAAATTATAAACTTAATTTTTGTAAAATTAAAAATCTAAAATCTAGATTCTTATAAGAATATTCAACGAAATACTATGATATATAATATTCATGCCCATCATTTTAATATTCATGCCCTTAATTTTTTTAAATCAGGTCCTTATAAGTCATTTTACACATCAACAACTAATACTAAACAACTAATTTTACCAAACATCTTTAATAAACAGCTGATGTTATCCGCTAGTTAAATTAGCTGATATAATTAGCTATCAACTAACCACGGATAAAATTAGCTATCAGCTAATACAATCTAATGTTTGCCAAAAAAGATCAAAGGCTAAAAGATGCAAAAACCTCTAGTTCTTTGAGAAAAGCTGTAAGATAATCATTAATCATGATAAAAATCTTAATGGAAGGATAACTATTGGCTATGACCCTAGTAGAATCAATATTATGAGTTCTCTAATCTATGATTAGTGTATACACCTTAAAGCTATTTTATATGGATCTAGTCATTTAATGATCTCATATGTGCATATTTTTAACCACACATTTCAATGGACCTCACTTTGGAACTCCCTCACAAATATTTATAATACTATTGATTCCCCATGGTTAACCTTTGGAGATTTTAATACTACTCTCTTTACATTTAAAGTTGAAGGATTCAAGTGCAACAAATTTGCACGTAGTGATTTCAAATCATGTGTTATCAATAATGAAGTAAATAGTTTGAAGGTTGAAGGTACCAAACTTAGTTTAAAAATTTCCCTAATGGTATGGCAATATTAATTCATTATAGTGTTTCTAATAATTCATCTATAAAGGTTTATAGCCCCCTAAATTTCTCAAAGAGATGCTCCATTTTTAAGTTCTTTGTTTTTCTTAGTGAGGCTATGACTTCCTCTAAGCTATAAAAAATAGGTATGAGCCTTGATGTCTCTAGGTTTGAGATGTTTAACTGTTGCAAAAGATTAATGGATGTTAAGATTGAATTATAAAGGCTTTTTAAGTCTATGTGTATAAGCACTGAGCAAGAATTAAACTAAGCTAGGAAGAACCTATTATGACATCAACAAGCTCTTAACAACTCCTCTGGAAATCCCTTCGACTATGTAAAGAAAGCTACACTTAGGAACTATACCATGATATATGAAAAATTATAACTGAATTTCTCCCATCACTCTACCTAATATAATAAACTAAAGAAGCAATTATTACTTTTAAAAAATGCTTTTGATTTTTTATAGTTATTTCTTTAGCTCAATTCCATCCTATCACACTACAATACTAGAAATTAGCATTTTTATACATAAGATTATCTCATATGCCCAAAGTACTCTATCATAATGTCATTCGCCTCAAATGATATGGAAAAGGTGATGTTCGTCCTAAACTTTTATAAGGCCCCTGAGCTAAATGGTTTAAGTGGACACTTTTTCTTAAAATTTGGGATATTATAAGACCTTATATTTGCAGTGCTATTATGGAGTCTTTCTTTAAAGGAAACCATCAATCTAGCTTCATAGAAGGACTTTACACTAATTATAGCAAAAATTCTAGTCAATAAATTAATGATGGTGCTTCCTCACTTTATTAACCTAACTCAAGTTATTTTATGTATAGGAGATCCATTGGTGATAACATAATTCTTGTTCAAAAGCTTATTAAAAGTTATCACAGGAAAGGGACAAGAAAAAATTATACTATGAAAATGGACCCACATAAAGCATTTGATTCAATTGCTTAGAACTTCATTATCCATGCCTTAGAAGCTTTTAGATTTCCAACTCAATTTATATCTTGGATCAAGCAGTGCATCACTATACCTTCCTATAGCATCCTTTTCAAAGGTAAATCCACCAAATTGATAAAGGAAACTTTGAAGAGAACATTGGACAAGTTGGATGTGACAGGTGTTCACTATTTTTTGTGCTTTTATAAGTAAGTTCTAGAATATTTTTATTATAAATGACTCTTTTGAGGGGAAAGGTTAGAATATGAAAAATGGAGTATCTTGAAAGATATTTAATAGGAATATTTATTCCAAAGGTTATTTTAGAGATTCTTTACAAATCAATAGTAGATGTAGAGGCATTGTCATCAACTAGAGCTTGTGGACTTCCAACTAAAAGAAAATTTTGCTTTGTCATCTTTAAATTATTTTATTTCTATCATAACCCGGAATAACATCGGGCACATGACAACTGCTGCATACCCAGGCTAAGGATACTCATGGTTCCTTTAACCCGACTATACAAGGCTAACTGGACATCTTTTAAAAAAAATTTTGGCAATACAATGGCTGTAATTTGAAAATCCTAAAACGAAAAACACATGTAAATCAGCTTCAAACGCACTTTTATATTCACTTTTGAACTTTACCACAACTTATGGACTTTGAAGTCCACTCAAGAGCAATCTCAACAACATTACTAAATGTTCACACATAAAGTCAGTTACAAACCATAAGATAGACAAGTGTTAATTTACAAAATTATAAAGTATATCAACATAATCATGAACCATTATACAACAAAAAAATAAAATAGAGACTACCCACGTGCGGTAATGCCCCGAATATG
>JANZXP010000196.1:3818051-3834502 GCA_027576715.1 Erythroxylum flavicans | reverse complement strand
ATAGGTACAGATATGCATGAGTTTTAAGTTGTGTATTGCATATTTTGTTTTCCTTCTATTAATGTTTTCATATCCTACAACTTATAATATTGCTTAAGCCATTGAAGCTTCGATCTCTGCTTGAAAAAGAACAATCAAACTCAAATTTATCATAACCATTTTTCGCAATATAACATATAGCCAAAGACAACATATAAATCTTTTGCAAGGTCATAACCATTATTATGCAAAAAAACATTATTATACAAAACCATTATTATGGACAAAGACAACAATTATCTTTACTGGGGCTTTTTTGGCATAACTAGTTTTTTTTCATACACATTAAGTGTTTATTTTTTAAACCTCCCATGAGATATGGAATTGGTTTCATGCATATCAAATGTTTATTTTTTAGCTCAAAACAACTTTAATGATAGGTATGGAATTAATTTCACTTAAGGAATTGCATTAAAGAATGCCTGGAGTATTTTTATAAGGGTCAAGCAATTATATGATGAGACTATATCTGGATCTTCACATGATCATATTGCATTTTTTAAATGTTTATAAAAAAATACGTGCCCATCTATCATCCTCTAAGTCCCAAGCAAAAAGAAATTCATGTATAGATCACATTCTAAACCTAAAAGGTATAATACTCAAGGCAAAAATAGGCACAATTTTTATGCAAGGTCATCTCAAAAGAACTTAAACCTCCTTCTCATTCATATAGGCCTCTTTCTCATTAAAAGGTATAAAACAAACTCACAATCATTATAGGTCTCTTTATAAGCATAAAGGCATGGCACTTGCTCTCATTTAATATCAATCCTTATAAGAAACAATAAACATCGTGTTTCTCTAAATCACCATAGGTCATATTGTCATAAAAAGAGCATATCATATGCTAATCATTTATTAGGCTCTACTATCACACAAAGAGAACTCTAAATCCCATTTGATATGGACCTTGTAAGAAACAAAAAAGCATGACATTTTCTCTAAATCACCATGGGTCGTATTTTCATTAAAAGAGCATAACATATGCTAAACTATTTGTTAGGCTCCACTATCACATAAAAAGAACTCATAATCCCTTACATGTCAAAAGTAAAGCATTATATAACCCACATCCTTTAACTAAACCTAAAAATGCATATAAGTTATACTCTTAAAGGTCTTTCTCATATGCTAATAGCACTTTCAATTCTCATCATGTGAAATGCTATTTTATGGTGATTATAGACATATCTATAAAAGTTTCTTTTTGAAATACTGTTTATGAAGTAAACCAAAAAAAGATAAGGGTTGAAAGAAAAAATAAGAACTAATCTCCAAGGACCAAGTTTGTATGGGCACCTAGAATTGATTTTTTTTAATCTAGTAGGACCAATTATCGATGCTCTTCAACACAGAACACTGCCTGCAAGAAAGACAATAAATAATTAACTAGTCTTTGATAAGTTTTGAATTGAGCATAGGTACAAATATGCATGCAGTAGCATAAGTAGCTAAAACAAAAAATGCCCAGTACATAAGCTATAACAAGTCCCTGATAGCAACCAACATCCGTTTTTACCAAATATTACATGGTTCATCAAAGTTTTAAGCTCTTTTTAGGTTTATAGCTAACAAAGTTCCACTTAGTTGAATATAAGAGCAGTTAATCTTCAACTAGTTCAATGAATTAATTTATTTTATAATGTTATAGTCAAAGACTTGGTCTTCCTTTGCCTTATATTTAATTCCTTATTGAGTGTTAGTTTTCTTAGTAGTTTTGCTATTGTTGTTGTTTTATGTTATAACAACTTTGATTGTTGTATTTCTTTCAATTTAAACTCTTATTTTTATTAATATAATTAATTTCATTTCTCAAAAAAAATTAATTCAAGGGAAGAAGTAATCAATGTCATATAAGTTACCTAATTTACATAATCAAATTATACAGTCTAAAAGGAGAAAAAAAAGGAATCATATATTCATTATCCAAATAAAGAGCACTTGCACTTTTTACAGCCATAAACACAAAAGAAAAAGTTGGACATATGAGAGATATTAAAACAAACTTAAGAAAAAAAGGATCATATATAATAATTCAAACCATAAATAGATTGAAAATAACAATTTGTCTTATTTATAGCCTTTGTCTATATATGGTTAATATACAATAACATAAAACACAATGAAAAAAAAATGTATAACTAACTAGGTGGTCTAACACTAAATTTAAATGTTGTCAACACTATTTTGTTTATAGTTCTCTTAGCTGGTCCTCCTCTATACTATTCCCTAAGTCTTATAAATATCTTAATGTTTTGTCCTTCAGAACTATTGCAATTTCTTAAACCCCTACTTGCATCAATATGTTTCTTTCATTTATTTCTCTACACACTAAGCACAACACTTGCTTAATATGAAAATTTTTTGCGCATGACAATGAATCATATGTTACATCTTGTCAATTTATTGAAGTTTGACATACTTGATACTAAATACTCTTGTTTAGTTAATGAATATTTAATTTTACTTGTACATAATTCATACTCTTATTGAGTTAATGAATATTTAATTTTGCAAAAAAATAATGACTTGCCTCAATTAATGCTCACTAAAAGTTAATTTTTCCCATAATTATTCCTTAATAAGTTAATGATAACAAACTAATAAGTATAACAATTTAATTCCCTCCCTTACAGGAGATTTGTACATTTTCCTTAATGTACAAAACATAAAAGAATTATGAAAGCCTAGGAAATGACAGGAAAGAAGGAAATTATGATAACTGATGCTTCCGTAAAAATAAATGGCTTTATAGTTGTATTATGAGTAAGTACAAACTAGTAGTAGGTATCATAATCCAATAGTAAAAGAACTTCAAAACACTCTTAAATCCATAAATTTAAGGCTTCTTTTACCTTAAAACATATGCAAAATTCAAGGAAACATACAAAAACAAATGCTAAAGAAACTTAGGGCTTTTACAATTTTTTCTTTTTTGAATTACAACCAAGCTCGCTTTTTTATTTGTAAAACATTTCATTGCATCTCATTTGTAAAACATCAAAATACAAGTAAAAACATTGATCATTATGAATTAAAGAGTAAATACTTATTTTTCTTTTTAGGCTTAGAGTTATTTTAAAAAGATTACAAAGAAAGAGCTTGACTTTTAAATTAGGCTAAAAAAAGGACGCACTAATATATTAATGTATAAAAGGGCTAAATTTTGGCTTAAATTCAAATCCTTGGTGACTTTATCATTTTTAATGTTTTTATGCGTCTTATATGTAATCTCAAAAAGATGAAATTCAAGTTCTAAAAATTCATAATCAAAGAATATATCCACATATGAAAAGAAAATTTTCACGAACGCTTCAATCCTTCTAGAATCACTTAGAAGAATTTCACGAATGCTTCAATCCTTCTAGAATCACTCATGTCCTTTACTTAACATCTTCAGTTTCATCTGATTCACAAAGTCAAGATTTGCATAACATATGGTTAATTATATTATGAATTTAATTTTTAACACTCAATCTCAATCTTAAATTATGTATAAACTTATTTTATCAACCTATAGATACTAATGAGAACATAAACTCATAACCTAATAAAATCTAAAAATATATATAAAATGGCAAAAACTCAATAGAATTATATTTAACTCTAGTCCACCCCTAAACCTAGAACAATATTATCCTCAAGACTTTGGATGTTTAATTTAATTAACAATAAAACGATGTCGTTTTCCTTTAAATTTAAACAATAATACCGACATTGTTTGAATTTATCGACGGAATGATAGTTCTATAAGTAAATTATTGATGGAATAGAGTTTCTGTAGGTAATTTAGCTATAAAAATTTCTTCCGTTGGTAAACTTCGTCGGTTATTTTTACCGCAAACTATTGTCGCTTATTTTTACGATGACTTTTATTATTCCGTCGCTAAATTTCGTTGACAAAGTTTCGCGGATAAATTTCCCCTACCTTTACAGACATATTTTTTTCATCGCCAAATATTATTTTTCCGAGAAGTTTACCGATGGAAATGATTTCCGTCACTAATTCATTACGGAATTTTTTCCGTCAATAATTTGTAATTTTCTTATAATAAAAACAAGGGGTATACAGATTGAGCAATCTCCAGTCAAGTTTTCAAGAAAGTTTAAAATTCTTTTAACTTACTAACTATATAGTTCATTCTATATCTAAATGCTACTGAATAAGCTATTATAAAAGGAATAGGTTATAGAATCACCTCTGGTGGAATGACAATCACTTGCCAGTTAATAACACCCTTATGGTGGTGTTAGGATAAGCCTCTCCCAACAACTTAAAAATAATTAATTAAAAGCTCTAATTTCCAATGGAGAATCAATCCAGAAACAGAACAAGGGGGCATGCAGATTGAATTTTCTAGAAAGAATAAAAAATATATATATAATGTATGTTAATTTTACCATTCTATTAATAGTTTTCTCCGTGAAATTTAAGGAAGGTAATGGGCTGGCCCATGGGTCAACCCCTGTCAAATTTTTTAAAATAATTTTTTTAATTAAAAATATAGAATAATTTATTTTTTTAATTAAATTAAGGTTTGGGTTATCCAGATTCAAGTTTACCTGAAGCTCAACTCTTCTAAATAAAACGATATTATTTTGCTTAAAATAATTAGACCTCAAGTTTGCCTGAGCCTGGACCTGGCCCATGAGTCGGCCCATTAAAAACAACTAAATTTAAGCCTATAAGCTAAAAATTGTCATCCTTAGTAAAATTATAAATAAAAACAATTTAGTAATAATACTTAAATGCAATTTGAATATTATAATTACGATAACATCGTAATTTAATTACATAATAATTATTTTAGGAATTTTATCTTTAATATTAAGTATTAAATTTAATAAACGAAATACATAATAATGATTAAATTAGTAATGTTATACATTAATTCAATCAACCAATTCACTGCAACTGATCCACTGGTCGTACAATGAGCGATAAGCTTCACTTTATCGTAATTCCTCCATAATGAAATATGAGCCTGATCCACAAGAGTCCCTCATCCAGAAAATCTATATTTCATCATCAAAATAGTTGAGTCCACTTTCCAGTGATACAGTCCTGCAGATGTATGAACCGTTTACGGCAGGAGCAGCAGTTATCTCAAACGAAGACTCACTATTCGGACCAAGAAATAGAAACTATTTATACCATTCCAATCCTCTCTATGGAGGTTTTGTGCTTAGTGATTTCCGAGAAAGGATAAGTGTGCTTCCTCGACTTTCATCCATGAATGCTCGTGGAGGATCTATACCCAGTAAGGTTAGGCTCACATTAGTCACATAGACCTTGTTGATTAAGGTTGGAATTTCTAGTTATGTTAAGGAATACATATGTTACTATGCTTAAAGAAATGTGAAAAGTTAGCTGACGATGTTGAAATAAGGTCAGTATTATATTTAGATGATCTTGTACGTAATGAAAGTTCAGAAAAGTAAGGCAAGTCAAGAGTTTGCATTTACTAATTAGATCATAATTGTTTGGCAAGCAACGAAATAACAAGATATCTTTACACAAGAAAGACACGCACCAAGCAAGAATCTAAGCAGGAAAAAAAATCCACACATCAATTACGGAATTAGTGGATGGGAACAAGTCTAAAAGGTTCTCATCATATTAAAGTAAGCCGATATTTTCAGGTCATGTTCAGACTCAAAACTTGGAAAAGCCAAGGCTGCTTCAGTCTTTCCTGTCTAAATTGTTCTTCAACATCAACATTGTTTTTTCTTCCACCTTGGCCCTCAAAGGTCATATCAGGAACCTGAACAATTGATTCCATCACATTTGCTTCTCTTGTTGCATAAGCTGCTTGATGGTTTCCTTGATTTGTCCTGTTGATGTGGCTTGATCCTGTGGAAGATGAAGAAAAGCTTGGTCCTGAGTAATCTGAAGTCCGAGGTGTCTCGGGTTTGTTTTTCCGGGTAAAGATTGTCGGCCCCAGCGTTAGCTCGATCTCACTCTCATCTATGGGGTCTAAAACTCGGATACAATTCGATTCTGCAACACAGTCTTCTGCTGGCATCTCTAAGTCAAAATTCGCCATCGACTTCTGTTGCATATCATGAGCTTTATTAGCATGGTTGAAACTAATGTTTTTCTTGGAGTTCCATAGTTCTCGATTCCTTGAACCAGGACTATAATTGCTTTCAGTTCTTCTCATAAGTACCTTCTGTACTTGATATAATCGGTGAAGTTCGTAAACCTGCAACAGCATTTTCAGGCTTATAATTACTAATTCAGAGTCGAGACTAGGACCAAAAACAAAAACTTGGAGAAAAATTACCTGCTCTTTGAACGTTTCTTCATGTTTCAGCATGGCCATCCTCATGTATTCCTTATCATAAGGCTTAAGAAGTTTCTCCATTAAAAGGATTGTTAGCTGTGGTTATACCAGTCACTATAGAACCGGATTTTTATTGAACTGGTAAACGACGACCCCTTCCATTACAAGACCTTGTGCTCAGGACTTCATCAGGATAATATTTCAAGATTTATCTGCAACTGACACCTTCCACCTGGAAAACGAGGGGAAATGGAACAATTTAAAGGGGGGCTTCTGGCTCAATGAACAGGAGATTTAGTTAGAAAACGTACTGAAAAAGGATAGCATTAATATCGAATAATAACGTAAATGCACAATCTGTAACATCACTCAACTACTCGTTATAATTTGTCTGCTTGTTAGCTTGTTTTTTCTGCATCCACTTGCCCTCGACCACAATCTTAATTGCTGGCACAAAAAATCTTCCAACATGAAGTATCAGATTCATATGTCATCTTATATCCTATGGTCCTTATTCCGATACATGACCTTCCAGTTTAAAAACCTCAAAATTAAAACACCGAAAAAAAAGAAGAAGAGATGCATGCGGTTTTCGAGGAAATATGTAGTTGGACATTAATTTGAAGAAACTGATGATCAGTAGTTTACTTCTTTTATCTATCTGTATCGTTAATTAAGAATCTGAAGGCAGAATTGGCAATATAATAGGTCTTCCAGGAAGTAGGCAGATTGTATAGAATTAGTAATATGATTAGATGGTGAGGAAACTAGAATTATACATGCTTCAGGTGAGATATTTAGTTCAGAGAGCACTCAGCCATAAGGCAAGAACTTGATAATTGACAATAACATGAAAACGACAAACCGGAATCAAACTGGTGTACTATATTTTATCTTTCAGTGCTTCCAAGTTTCGTTACACAGAAACCCTGGAATTGGAAAAAGGCAGGCAAGAAAGGCGAAATATTTGATTAGCTTCTGACCTCAAATAGTTTCAACAGCTGGGAAGATCAAAAGCTTGCTCTAAAGGTCAAGAAGAAGCAGAGCAGAATCAAATTCTTTCCAGGAAAAGGCCAACAGTACTACACCTTGTTGTTGCAACAAGAAACTTTCAACCAGCCACAGCTTTGTATCTATACGAAAGGCCTTTGCTTTTCATTCTCAGTCCGTATATACTGCAAAAGATGGAATATGAGCTGAAGAGGAATTTAAGATTCTTTCTCCATTTCTCTCTCTCTCTCTCTCACATACATATACACAGACACCGAAGTAGTGTTTCATCTGGGTTTTGAGGCATGCCAAACAAATCCCAGTGCATTGGCCAATGTTATTAAAGTTTTGTGAAAGAGATGCCCCAGACAGGTCCAGCATTGCAGGCATAAAAAATATTTGCGAAAACTATAAAAGTAACCACATACATAGAATGATAAAACATTAGTCAGATGATATTATATTTATGTTTACAATAGCTGAGGATCGCAAGGCCCTACATTGCTTCAGACAATCATCAAAAAGAACAGCTTAGCCTGCTAAGGTGAATCACATGCAACCAAGAATTCTATATCCCCAACAAATAGTTGTCCCTATTATGTATATATACCAATATTATATGTAAGATGTAGTTAGATAACAGGGAAGCTTATGAAGGTGGCATCAAATGGCCCGCCGGCAATTAGATCTCCACCGTACATTATGTGGGTACCTTACATAACAGTCCAAAAACTCAAAGACTGGCCACAGGATCTCAAATCCAATATTTGCAGAAACATGTATTATCTGCTAAAATAAGCTTCAAGGATCAAAGGGGGGTCATTTGCAGAAATGTTAGTTTATTCGAGGTGGGCATGAGTTGGTAGACTTTTTAATTATCACTCACAAAAGAAGACCCAACACAATGATTGTAGCCCTTAATTGGCCATGTGAATGTGTGGAAGTTGGGAAATCCCATCAAAGGTAGCATATAAATTATATAAATATACTTGCATAACTCTACACTACTCTGTACTCTCATATATTGACGACTTGGAGAGCACAATAATGCATACAAATAATCAATGTATAGATCTCGTGTTGTGGTGGCGAAGAACTGCTGGAACAATTTGTCACTGTTATGTTGGGACTATAGAAATGGATTTGATTAAAGGAGAAGGAAAAACAGAAGAGTCTAGTGTCATACATAAAGACAAAATTTGATACTGCAAATAGAGGAAAACTAAGTAGAATTTGCTTGTGCTTATCGAGAAAAATGATAACATTCACATGCAATGTGGGGTTTATGTGCAGATAAAAACTGCCCAAATCTCTATCTTTCGCTATCAATCCAGAGTTTCAAAGAATCTAAAATAATGGAAGTCCCTACGGTTTAGAAACTAGAAAGTAAAAAGGGCAAAGAAGGAGAGTGACATGGAAGCACGCGTTGCCGGTGAGAGGAGGTGCAGTCGTATGGGAGGTGGGTCCGTTGGGGTTGCTGAAAAAGGCTGAACCATGCGGGGAGTTAGCCTGTGGATTGGCCCCACTTTTTGAAGTAGCAAACTCAGACATATCTACTTCAGACACAAACATAAAAATCTTCAAGCGAATTATAGCTTTGTAGTTAATATATATATCTTTTAAAGATATACAATTTAATAATATAATATGAGTCTTATTTTCACTTTCTAAAATATAAAACTAAAATAAGTTAACATTTGCTTAAATTAATAATTAAGTATAATAAATACAAAAATAATTGTACTAATCAGGATAAAGTTGCGTATCATTAGACCTTTTCAGATTTCGCAGGATAGTGAAATTTATATTAAGTGTTGTCGTTGTTGTTGTTATTATTATTATTGTAGATACAAAAATAAATTTATAATAAAAATGAGCGTAAAAGAGAGATTTAAATTTTATTTGATGAATATTTATTATTTTTACATATGTATTCAATAAATTATACTTATAAATTATAAATTATATATTTTAAATAAATTATTTAATAAAACATAAAATTTTAGAAAGCAAACCATAAACTCCCCCAAATTGCAAATTGAGTATTTACAATTTAAATCATTAGCTTAAGCTTAATTTTATTGTTCCATGTACTAATGAACCTTAGTGTCTCCTAGTATCTAGTTCAAATCATTGATAGGTTCTATAGTGAATAATGTTCTCACTCGGGACTAAAGTAATGTTGTCTTCTTGAACGTGACATAATTTGTGTAAATATGGGTCCTTAAAATGATTAATTATACATTAATTTAAAGATAATACGAGGTAGACGATGGTACTTAATGGTCATGAAGGCATTTTAGATTGACCAAATCTCTACCTTTTCTTTAATGTCTTCTATAGATTTTTCTTTACTCCTTTTGGAAGGTTTCCATCCGGAATCGGCTTCTTCTGCTTTCATATTACAATTACCTTTAACATTGCTATTTAACGATGTTTTAAAAACTGGAACGAAAGTTAAATCGGTAAGGCGAGAAATTTAGAAATTAAAAGGTTCAACAGTATTAGACTGTCATAAAACCTGATAAAGATTGAATAAAATTAAAGAATTTGAAAAATAACTGAAGAAAATTGTCCTTTGTTATTGAAAATTTTAAGTTTAATTGAAATAGAGACTTTTAAATTAAAATTAATCAATTTATTATAGTTAATAAAAATTGATTAATTTGTAAAAACTAATTAATTAATCAATTAACTAATCAGTTTTTAGCAACAAAGATTTATAAACTAAATCGAAACGAAAAGTTAAAAATCGAACTGAAAATTTTAACAAATTCAAAATTTTTACTATTAAACTAGCTGAACAAGTTCAGTTTTTAAAACATTACTATTTAAGATTGACGTTAGTAAATCTTTATAGCTAGATAATAAATAAAATAGACACAATTTTCCTCTAAAAATATGTTAATTGAAAATATGCTCTTTTTTCTTTTTTACTTATATTCAATGTAAATAGGAAAAAATATTAATTTGATTTACTAAGCCATACTATTTTTCTAAAAAAGTAACTGAAATCCAAATGTCAATTGGTATTATTGAAAAGCATACGGATGTTGATGTGTGCTAACTGCTAACTCTAACTTCTAAATGACAATAAAAATACTCTTTCATACTTTTCAAAATTGGTCATGCTAATGTACAGTGATCCGATAGATAAAAGCTTCAGATAGAAGGAATTGTGAACGCATGGAAGCTATGCAATTTGCATAGTCTAAAACAGCATACGGCTCATCCTCTTCAGTATTTCTAAATATACAGCCAGTACTCAAACACTCAATGGAAGCAACAAACTCTTAAAAAGATGAATCCCATGAAAATCAATGCATTATTTGTCACGTATTCGTTGCACTAAGCCCCCCAAAAGGATCCTTTAAGGGGAGTGAGCACCAAATCACTTACACAACCACCACGCTCCACTTACACAACTCTGACGTAATGGCCTACAAGTTCCATTTCCCAATTGCATGACTGGGATTCGAACTTATGACGTGGGACGACCCAGACCGAAACCTAGTGACTCTGATACCACTTAGCCCCCTAAAAGGATCCTTTAAAGGGAGTGAGCACCAAATCACTTATACAACTACCAAAACGCGGAACCCAAGGGCACACAGGGAAAGTATGACAACTAACTAGCTAAAGCAACACCTTTGAGCAGACTATCGACTAACCAAAGTCGGATTATAGACTACTGCAATGTCTGGTAGACTATTGTGGAACAACATGGGAACTTGTGACTATCAGTAAGTTCCAGATATGATGGCCGAGACATAAAGCCCTTCTTTCTACGGGTGCACAATTCTCAGCTTTCCTCTTAGTAACCCTACACTCTCACAACTCCTTTTCCCCTTTTGAAACAATAGTCGCAACAGTATGTACACTCTTTTTCCATTAAACTCTAATCTCATAGCAGAATTGTTTTATGCAATCATAGACTGTCTTAGACTTTCTGATACACATGATCCTCAAAAGAGGTGAGTGTAGAGCATACTTCTCTCTGTATAATGACAGATAGTAACATTACTCAAGAATTAGGCTTTCAGGAGAGGGAGAAATTAGAGAGAATGGAAAACACTTAAACTAATATTCATTGAAATCAAACTTCTTCAAATATAGGCGTACTTACAATAAAGGAGAAATCTTGCTTTTATAGGCGAAGCAAAGGCATGAAAGTAAAACTCTCAAGAGACACGTTGATTACAACTTTAAAAAAGAAAGCAACTTTAAGTACAATCATCACACTTTTAAGAAAGATACTTTGAAAAAGTAAACAACTTTCTAAAAGGCAAACAGTATGATGATAAGAAAGAATCTTGCATAGTGATTTATGGGTCACAAAGATTCTCTTTCATCAAAAGACTCAAAAAAGAAAACACCTAAAAAGACGAGTCCCATGGAATCCAATGCATTATTTTGCCACTATTAGTTCATGCCATTATTGCAAATTGGATGGAAAGTCTGGATTACTTGAGCTATCAGTATTATTTTGATATGTCTTTTGTCGCTTACTATGACTGAGCTCACATGTGTGAAGTTTGTGCAAGAATTGATTTAACTCATCTTCATTAGGACTGTAATTATCATCATTAGGGTTTTGAGCATCCTGAAAGACTAAGTTAAGAGGCTTAGAAGGTCCTGCATGGTCTAAGACTGATTCTTCTGTGTCATGTTGAGGGCTATTGGGACCTGGTATGTCAATATCTAGTTCTTTTGGTTTACCAGGAACAAATTCACCTGGAAAAGGTCTAATGAAGGAGGAAATGATCGATGTATCAGGAAAATGATTTACCTCTTTGATAAAATCTCTAGGAGATCGGAGCACATTGTCTTGATATCGTGGCCAATATAATGAAGTATGATAAAAACGGACACGGTGTTTAGTGTAACAGGCTCCATTATAGGTTTCACGGTATGGACGATGAAGGATGAAGAAAAAATGAGTAGATTGTTGCCTAACAGAAGCTTTCCATAAACAATGTTGTGAAATGACCATAGAACATTGTTGCTTCCATTGATTTAGTGGTTGAAACCACTCAAGAAACTTCCATAACAAAGAACTTTCATTATTTATATCACAGAGATGTTGGTAGAGCTTAAGAGGGGATAGAGTGACGGCATAAGCATAAAGGGCAAAAAGCGTCCAAAGATACCATAATATGTTTTCAGAAAGATGATCATGAAGGAAAATCACATTAAGGTAAGGTGTTTTGAGGTTAAACATTGTGAGACTACCAAGAGAGTTAGTTTTACTCAGAAAATGATGCAAATAATAAAACAAACTTATACAAGCAAGTGAGGCAACTTCAGAGACTTTAGTAGGTGTGCTAGCAATAGGAAGAAAAGATTTCTTTGTGAAGGCAAAGAAAGGTTGATTAGCCATGAGAGATTGACTAATGAAATCCTGAAAAGATAAGGGGTTACGAAGATATCTCGCTAAAGAAGAAGAGGATATTTACAATGAGAAAAAGGAAAGAAAATATCTGGAGGTCATGGTGGATTCTATCTGAGCAACTTAGATAAACACGAAATGTAAGCTACCACGTATGGTATGAACTCACGAATGTAATTAACAATCTCGAGGAATTGTTGTATTTGTTTCACAGTGAGATGTTCATCAAGAAAGGTACCAATCAAGGTATTTTGGTACGTTGTGTAGGCAGTGTCTAGAAGAGATATCCTGGTTATAGTAAGTATTCCCTTTCTTCCATAAAGTGTTAGAACAAAGCGTATAGCTCCTACATGTAAATGTGTATGGTTGTGTTCTCTCTAAAAAGAGATCAGCTCCTTTGGTATCTCAAGCTTTACGTATTGTTCTGTTGTAGTAGATCTGAGACCACACTTTTCCAATTTAAAACTCTGAATTATTTCTTTGACTTTTGGTCTAGATGTAGACAAAATAGTATGTATACTTCTCATCCAAGAACGATCAAGAGAATAAATACTGTAAGGACTCAACAAAGGTAAAGAAGACTCACAAACACGATTTTCTATAAGAACATGGGTAATTTCAACGAGATTTTTTATATGATTAGACAAAACATGCTTAACTCTAGAAGGTAGAATAAACATAAACAAAGTTGAAGATAGATGAACAAGGTCATTTGGTAGTGTTTCCATAACTATTAGGCTCTCTTCTTACTCACTCTTATCAAGAGACAATGCTACCATGGGCCAAGACACGAAAGATGACTCTAATACCAACCAAAAGGCCATGTGAAGGGTTAGTCTACCAAATCGCTTAAATAACCACTAAGCTCCACTTATGCAACTTTGACGCAATTGTACTAAGAGTCCCATTCCCAAATTGCATGACAAGTGTTCCTTGTTAAGTGATTCTTGTGGCTCGAATATAAGGGCTAGAGATAACGCTAGTTGTCTCGTCTGTACTCCTGTATAAAGAAGCAATCTCTTCTTCGTATGGCTTAACCATCATACAAGGTATAGGGGTAGCAGTAACAACAGGAATTGCTGGCTTAGGCTGACAGGTAGAAGATTTCAGCATCTCACGAAAAGTTCTAGGTATAAATCTTTCTGTGCGTAGACCACTAGATTTGCTGGAATCATCTAGATCTGAATCATCCTTGTGTGGATGATACTATTGCAAAGGCATACAACAAGGTTTAGACTTTTTCTTCCTCCTTCGTCTTCTGGCATACCACTCATCATCATCATCACCGTCTGCCTCAAGATTAAGACAGATTTCACAGTCAGGTTCGCACATAGATGGGTCAACATTTCATATAAAGTGTCCATAATGATGGCTTACATAAACTGGATCTCCATTAGATTTGAAATAGTGAATATGAGGGCCAGATTTACCTTCCATATGGGATTTACCTTCTATATGAGAAAATACGAGTTGGATCAGAAATATAGCACCGGATGCAGAAGGTTCAGATGGATCTTCATTGGGCTTTGCATAAATGGACTTCATTATTCCATCTTTTATTGTCTTCATAATTGGAGGGGTGGTTGTATGAAAAAAGTGTCGATGAGGTGCATAGAACACCTTATGATAATTGGTGATCCATTCTGTAGGCATCAACTTTTCAAGCTCCACAGCTAGCAATTGTTTCAGGATTTGGATGATAATAGTCTGATCATTGGAACAATCAATAACCATATAAAGAGCATCCAAAGTAGAATTTGGAAAGTTGAGGTCCAAAGCATGATTCTGCAGACGATAGATCATCTGGTGATGTAAGGTAGCCATGATGGCTATGAGATATTGATCTGCTCTAGTGATCTAGATCTAAACTTGTAGTTGTTTAGACAAAGTGGGATCATCCAACCTGATATTGAAATCAGGTGTTATCGTCAGAATGACACTTCCATTGTTGAGAGTAGTCAACAAGGTATCAATCAAAGCATTTTAGTATGTTATGTAGGCAGTGTCTAGAAGAGATATCCTGACTGTAGCAAGTATTCCCTTTCTTCCATGAAGTATGAGAACAAGCCGTATAGCTCCTACATATAGATGTGTATGGTTGTATTCTCTCCAAAGAGAGATTAGCTCCTGTGGTATCTTAAGCTTTACGTATTATTCTGCTGTAGTAGATCTAAGACCGCACTGTTCCAATCTAAAACTCTGGATTATTTCTGACTTTTGGTTTAAATGTAGACAAAATAGTACGTATACTTTTTGTCAAAGAACGATCATGAGAATAGGTACTGTAAGGACTTAACAAAGGTAAAGAAAACTCACAAACACGATTTTGTACAAGAGCATGGGTAATTTCTACTAGATTTTCAATACAATTAGACAAAACAAGCTTAACACTAGAAGGTAGACTAGACATAGATAAAGTTGAAGACAGATGAATAGGGTCATTCGGTAGTTAAAACAAAGTTTTGTCCACATCGTTCTCTCTTGGTGCTTAGCTCAAAAATCCTTATGAGCGGAAGAAATCGTCAATTCTTTCTAGAAATTGATCCGAGTTGCATGTAAGCCAAAAGTGAATGTTTTGTTCCTGTGAAACGAAATATGCAAAAAGTGAGAAGTTGGTATACTCAAGGAACTAGATTAAGCTCACGCATGCCATACTTTCACTCACTTTGACTCATGCATGTAATGGTAGTTTACTCTTCAAAACTCGACAATTCCTGCCGAAGTTTGTGGCTTTTGGATGCCCATTTTCAGGTTTCAAGTGTGTATTGAAGCCGAATAATTACAGATACGTTAGCTCTCACCTAAATATCTCCATGCCACGATTTATTAATCTAAAACCTTTTTCAACCATACAATTGTAAGCAGATCGTTACTAACGTCTTATAAGCTTTGAACAAAGTACAAAACAATTTATTTTATTTCTTTTATTCTTTATGAATGTCAAGTGTAGGCCTTCATAAAAAACATGAGACGAAATATAGGCTTTGAACAAATGTCTTTCTTGCCTTTACCCAAGGATAGACCTGATCGTAAGCTAAACAATAAAACACAAAGACAATGGGAATGTCGATTTGGCATTTAATTAGGGTCACGTTACAAAAAATAATAATGTTGACGGTGGCTAGGGGAATCTCAAATCTTGATAATGTTAATGAGTACGATTTGTTTATTATGTTGGAGAAGTTATTAATGTAATGTCGTTGAAGTTAGTGGACAAACACGTTATGCTATGTTTCCCCATAGCACCTTCCATATTGGACGATTCTACTTGTAGAATATGCATCTATAAGCTGTTTTGGAAAGCATGTCACGAGGCACTTTCTTTTCACTAACTAATTATTTAGATATGTCCGCCAATGTTGTAAAATCATAGATTTCGAAGTTATTTCACCTTCTCTGGTGAAATGTAGTAATTTAATATTATATTCCCACAATTAGTTTCTTGATATAGGGTAAATATTTGTGGTGGGAGTTCCATAACAAGTCCATGATCTTATGTAAAACATAAGGGAAATGCAATTTTTTGAAGTAAAAATTGCTTTGTTGTGTCTTTTCTTAAGTTCCTTGAATATAATGTGAATATCCCATTTTTATTAATTTAAAGTGGTTCAGCCGGATTCTGACGAGGCTGTACGTTGCCGTTTGGATCCATGGAAACAACTGTTAAACACGAGAATTCTGGCTTAAGGATTCCTGCAAAACAAAGAAGGCACGTCGGGGGTTGTTTCCCGATAGGCCTCTCC
>JANZXP010000196.1:3786682-3814685 GCA_027576715.1 Erythroxylum flavicans | reverse complement strand
TAAATGTGCTAGGGCAAGAGCAGTACCAGGATGGGTGACCTCCTGGGAAGTCCTGCGGAAAAACAAAACCGTGAGAGTGCGAGGCCCGAGAGGCCGAGGCTCAAAGCGGACAATATCTGCAAGCGGGTGGTCTGGGCTGTTACAAACATTCAACAAGGATAAATGGAAATGACATGACATTACATACGGCATTCTAAATACCCAAATCACATATTTTATAAAGAATAGTAAACATACTTAGGTCCTCACATCTAGGTGGTAATTTCTTTTGAAGTGTTGCTAAAACATTTTTTACCAATAATTGCCTTTTCATTACCTTTTAGCTTCCTTTTGTTAGTTCATAATTCATTAAAAAATTTTGCATATCAAATTATTTATTTAATAACATATAATAAAGGAATATTTACCTTAACCTTATGAAACGTCTCAAAGATCTCCTTCTCCTCCTCTATCTTCTTGTTACTTGCTAAACTATAAGAAAAAGGTGAAGCTATCACCAATGAATTTGGTGGTTGGGGAGTCACATCTTTCTCTATTTTAGCCTCATTGGTGTGCTTGTGGGCTATTGCTTTTCTTCTTTAGGTTCCTACAATGTTTTATCACTTCTCAAAGTGATTGTACATGAAATTTCCTTAGGTTCACAACTGTTTGTAATGGAAACTTTTCGTTTGATTCCAATTTGATAACTATAGATAAACTCACTAACTTGACTCTCTAAGTTTCAAGTGCCAGCTTTTGTCTCCTGTTGGAATTATTAAGTATTAGTCAAGAATGATTTAAATTTTTTCCTTAAGAGATGTACTGGCTTAGAAGAAGATTGTTGAGGTGGTGGAAGAGGTGGTCTAAGTTAGGTAGGTTAATGACCATAGCTGAGGTTCGAATGATCCTTCCATCCTGGATCATATGTATTAAAATAAGGATTATACCTCCTTCATGGTGCACCTGAATAAGCTTCTATTGCATTGGCATATTCAATGGAATCATTTTAGAGTGTAGGGTATATATTAATTTTATGGTTAGAAACATAAATTTCATAAACTTTTACTTGTTGCACACTTCCTAAGGCAATCTTGTTGGGACCCGTTTTCGGACCCCAACTTTCATGCATAATATCATAATACGTGAACTTTTTCCAATAGAGAACACCTTGACCATTATCAGTTCATCTTCTTTTGTCTGATACCACAAGATGTAGGACCCCAACGATCGTATTCGGATAACATACACTTATCAACTATACTTGCATTCAAGACTCCCCTTTCTAGCTCAGCTTTGCTCTTCGACTATCCATTTATCCATTTCAACCTGAATACCTCAAGGAACAACATTGATGAGTCCACACTTTACATATATACATGCTTCGGGCCTGTTAGCATACCTTTTGCTATAGATATCCCATTTAGGGTTTCTTTGGATAGTTTGAAAGAGGACTTCAAGAGCTACAACTTTTATGAAGACCTCGAAGGCCAATTTTAACTTTTGAAAGGTCAAAAATAGGACAAAATATAACCATAAACAGTAACCCAGACGATATCGTGAATAGTAACACAGAGGAAATCTGTGAACAGTAACACAAACGATACTCGTGAATAGTAACACAGAGGAATTTTGTGAATAGTAACATAGACGATACTCGTGAACAGTAACACAGACGAAGTCTGTGAATAGTAACACAGACAAAGTCCGTGAACAATAACACAGACAAATCTGTGTATAGCAACACAGACAAAATTCTTCAACTCATATAACTTCTTACCTCCTTCTTATAATCCTTGGCCTACGATCTATCCTCTGTGGTTAACTTTTATCTTCTGTGTTGACCACTTATCGTCTGCGGTCTATCCTCTGTGTTCTATCCTCTGTAGTTGACTTTTATCTTTTGTGTTGACCACTTATCGTCTGTGGTCTATCCTCTGTAGTTAACTTTTATCTTCTGTGTTGACCACCTATCGTCTGTGGTCTATCCTCTGTGTTTTATCCTCTGTAGTTGACTTTTATCTTCTGTGATATGTGTGTGTATTACGCTAGTGGAGTGAAGGATATCGTGTGACAGCTATAGATGGCGTGTGATGGGTGCATGACTCTAAGTTTGTGACTCCTTACATGCATGATTTTGTAAGTTCCTTGGTGAATTAAAAATGTCCTTTTGGAAATATACGAAGACACCTTGTGGTGGAGTGAAAAAACATAAAAGAAAACTTATGGCTGATTGGGTGTTGAGTATGTGATACTTGGTGGGAGTATTGAAGGTATTTGTTCATAGTTCATCAGATGCATGAGTGTAGGTGAAACGCTGATGTTAAAGAATTAATTGATGGGTTGTGATTGGATTTGTTGTGTTGAAAATAATACTATGGTTGATTTGTGAATGTGAAGTATGTGAGTGTTCAAAAGGAGTGCGTGATTTTGGTGCTGATTTCAGTTTTGGTATTGAATGTTGAAGTAACACACAGCTGGAAAGATAACTGTTCTTGCATATTATTTTAACTAGTCAACAATTATTCAGACATATTTCGAGAAGCTGATAATAGGGAAGATTCTTTTATCTCAAGTGTATTATTGTTCTTTTATTAGTTGATTTATCACTTGAGTTATTTCTATTAATTGTCATTCATTAAGTTGTTTAGAAAAATCCTCTGACGAAATTAACACGAGTTGGTCGTGTTATTGGGTGTGAAAATCTTTCATGAAAAGTGAGGTTGAGAGATAGTGTCAAAGGTTGAGTGGCATCGACTCGGTAAAGCCTTGGGTAAATCTATTGTACTTCAATGAAAGAATTAATCTGAGTGAGGGCCCCGCAGACGTAGATAAGGAGTGCTGAACTGCGTTAACAAATCTCAGTGTTGATTTATTTTTGGTTATTTTAATTTTCTGATTTTCTTTATTTGCTAGAAACGAATTAGATAGTTTGCGAAACTATTAACCTATACAGTTTTTCAATTGGTATCAAAGCGGGTCACTATTTCAGAACTTGATAGCAAGTTGGTGCAGATCTTAGTTTCGCGAACATGGCTATAAGAGAAGGAGCATCAATTATCAGGCCATTGTTATTGGACGGTTCCTATTATCCTGCATGGAAATCACGGATAAAGGTCTTTATTCAGGCACAAGGAACAAGAGCATGGAACTCTCTGTTATATGGTTGGGACAAATTTCATGGTTGTAGGTTTGCTCACTAAGGAATTACCACCCAAGATCTTTCATAATTATATTTTCCGTATAGGCGTAGTATCTTTTGGGGATGTTACACCTTAGTGGGAGTTTGTATCCTTAATATTTTTCAGATGAAGACACATCATATGGTTATTTTATAGTTAATATTGCAGTAATAAAGTTTACAATTTTATTTCTATGTTGAATGTGTTTTATAGCTTGTTCTCATAAGGAATAAAGTTTAGAGATTAAGTTTTAAAGAATCACAAGTTGGAAATAGTCATATTAAAATCACAGTACATGAAATTTTCATACTTACCTCCATTAATGGCCCATATCATTCATCTATATTAGAATTTGTGACCATTATGGATTTAGTTATATTCAATGTAATGGAAACCGCTTTGATCCCTTGTTAGTATATATGATAAATGAGGTTATTCTATATGCCCATGGTGATAGCATATTTGCCCTCATAATGATTTTGGCATAATATAAAATTATTAAGGTTTCACCTACATATAGCAAAAGTGGAAGATTATTGGAATAAACCTATTTATTGGTGAGCTTATATGTATATTATGAGAATATTGCATATTATGCACTATTGTTAAGGTTGAGCTCAATTAAAGTGATTTAATTAAACTTTGAACTTAAACCATTTAATATGCTATGAGTCCATTTTATATACGTAGAAATCACAATAAAAATGTATTATTTGATTAATGATCGAGTTAAAAATTGTAAGTACATTAAGTTTACGGGTTTACCTCTACAAAATATGATTATGGTCTTCCAATTATATGTACAGCTATTAGGTTTCTCTTTACATCCCCTTTGCTAGAAAAAATCACAAAATAGGAGTCAATATACCAATTTAGAAGATTATATTCCGAATTTTTAATTCAATTTAGTGATTCACAACAATAGATCCAAGTATGATTCCGCCTTTATGTATTGATGATATAACATGAATGTTGTGTCATATGCAACGATCTGTACTGATTAAGCTTTAATACAACAATTATTAGATGAATGGAATTTAATTTCTTTTTTAAACAAAATTTTGGTAAATTTTTCTTGCTCAAGAGAGAGAATAAAAAGGGACTGGAAAATACATTGAAAATATATTTTTTAAAAATTTATTTGCAATATTAAAATTTATATTTATATTATTTTTATTTTTATTTTCATAAGCTATTTTAATAATTTTACTACTCCGATCACAACCACTTCAAAAATAATAAAGACAAGAGGATTGTCCAATTGTTGGTTGTCCACGAACTAAACTTCAGGCCTATATGATTCAAGTAATGGGGATGGTGGTCTTTCGATTATTTTAAAAAAATGTCATGTAAATTTTGTATAAATATTTTTAATTCAATAATAATATTATTCTTATTAAAATATATTAGAATATAAATATGTGGAAATGTATATTACCTTGGGGGGCATCACGAATGAGACAAAAGCCTAGAGAGCCCATATTGAACTGCAGATTTAGTACACATGAATATAATCTGTGGGCCGGGCAATCCAGCCCGAATTAAAACTAAGCATAAGCCCGAAAGTAGACCCCACAGAACTAGCGCGTACATGTTTCACGATGAAATCTTTGAAAAGTGGGGAAAACCCTTATTTAATAAAGAAAGTTATTCATTAGAATTTTTTAAAAAAATCTCAAAAGGATAGATCTATTGCCTCTACTTTAATAAGGGCTTGTTTGTTTGGATATTAATTAATGAAACAGAACGGAATGGAACATAAGAGAACAATTTATAATGAAATGGAATGTAATATAGTGAAAATTATTTGGGAGGGATGAAAAAGTTCATAATGTAACGTAGTAAAACATTGTTTGGAAGATGGATGGAATAGAATATAATGTATATTAAATGACTATTCTACCCCTAATACTAAAATGGTTATTACAAAAGGTTTAACGCTATAATTTTAAAACAGAAATTATGTCCAATTGAAAAGTCAAGCACAATCGTGACAAATAATTTTTTGTATATATTTTTATTTTAAAATAATAAAAATTTTAATAAAAGTTTTATTATTAATTATATACAATTTATTATTAATTATATAAAAATATTATTATTAATTATTTAATAAATTTTATTCTATTATACATTATTTATATTTAAAATTATTTATTTATATTTTTATTTATATAGAAATATATACAAACAATTAAAGAATAATTTTTTATATTTTCTATTTTCATTAATAAAAATTTTATTAAAATTTTTTATTTTATTATTCATTATATACAATTTTATTAATAATATAAAAATATTATTATCAGGGTAAAGAGAGATAATATAAAAATATTATTAATTATATACAAAGGGGTTAAAATTAGAAGAAATAATTAGTATTAAGAAAAATTATTGATGATATATTAGGTAGTATATACTTATTAGTTTATATTCTATACTAAACCTCCCAAATCAGAGATTTCTTACTTTCACTGTTTATGATATAATAAAATGTAACATGAAACCGTTCACTTTTATCATATTCTATTTTATTCTATTATAAAACTTTCAACTAAACGATAAAAATGTGTTACGTTAAATTTCATTCCATTCTTAAATTTCTAACAAAACAGACCCTAAGTCTACGTGCATGATTAACCCACATGTTAGAGACGAAAAGTCGATGGCCCGATTGGGAAGTTAAGCTTCTCCACTAAGGGGAAAGAGAAGACTCCAATGGTTTGAAGCATTAAGTTTATTGATTGACGAATTCATGGTCAATCATTAATAAAAAGCCAATGGCTGACAGGCTGAGTCACTTTGAGGACGCATCCCATGTATGATAGCTTGATCACAAATACATTTTGACTTTTAAAGATTTTTAATCAATACATTAAATACTTTAGGTAGGGGGAGACATTCACACCTTTTTATTTATGTAAAGAGTTTGCATAAATTTTTAAGAAAAGCAACTCAAACACGTTAAAGATACCAATTAGGCTCAATCATTTTGGTTTCCTTAACAAAATAATAAAGATTCACCAATGAATTATAAAATTTTTATAATCTTATTTCATCATCATCATCGTTAATACCCAGTTGAAATCTTACTGAGCCGTTAAATTTAGAGAGGTCCAATTATACGCAACCTTATCTTTACATAATAAAGAGACGTTTTTTGTTTTTATAATCTTATTTATTAATATAAAATATATGAGTGAGTTTTTAGATAATTTTCTTATAATTTTTAAGAAATTCTTGCCCACTAATTTTCTTTTTTGATATAAATTATTATATATATCAAACTTTTATTTTATAATATTATACATACATATATGTATGTCTTATTATCAATGCTATTAATGAAAGAATTCAATCATATTGAACTAAAGTTGTACATAAATTTTTTTACATTTTTATTTACAAATCAATTTAATATATTTAATTATGTCACTAACATTATTAACAATGAAAAATCGAAATATACATTTGAATAGGTCAGGGTATATATTATTCATAAAGAAAGTTGTGACATGATTCATGATTTACCTCTTAATTTAAAATATTAAATCAAATTATCTTTTATTCAACCATTTAGATCTCTGTCTAGAGGAATGAATATCTCAACTTTCAACTATGGCTGTGCCTTCCTCTTACCAAATGACCCTTCTCCTATACGAGTGATACTACCTTGCTTCGAGTGTGTGTACTAACGAATTACCATCGAACTAATTTTCCTTGGAGTCAGTGCATCATGTGTGATGGTTCCTGTCTCTTTATATTTTATACACACAAGCATCCTAGGCAAGAACCCAACGGTACACGACAATCATGTCTGGGGTATAACCTACAGGACTATGAAGCCGTCTGTGTCCTTACTTCGATCCACTTCCTTACAATTGCCAGCAACGTTGAATGGTAACTTTGTATGGTAGCCACATGTCTGACAAAGGTCATTTTCTTCGGATATATTCCGATCGTGCCTAATGGGTTCTTACGTCAACAATCATCGTAATTACATATTTGGTTCCTGGAATAGTTCTCAATAATGAAGTTAATGTATATTAATATTATGAGATATATTAACTAATAACCAAATTAAGAAAGAAAAGCCAATTGGAATAGGGTTCTTCAAGTTGCTTATCAATGATCGATTATTCAACAAGAAGGGAATTGCATGTAAGATAAATCAGAAAGACAAGTCTCAGAGTTAAATTAACAAATAGATTCAACTTTCATTGCCAGTTGTGTCCAAGTTGGTTCAATTAATCAGATTAAATAGGTCAAAGGAACCTGTTCATTTGCAGTATAAAATTAAAGATAGAACCTTAGCTTTATGACAGCTTTCTCATATTGGCCATCCTCTACTTTCGTATCATATTGAAATTCTTTCTTTAAGTTAGGTTGCATTAGAGAAGGCAAGATAATGTTTTAAAAATCGAATCAAAAGTTAAATTGATAAAACAAGAAGTTTAAGGTTTAAAAAGTTTAACCGGTATTAAAATATTATAAAACCGGTTAAAAATTGAATAAAATCGAAAATTTTGACAGTTAAAAATTTTTACAGTTAAGTCGGCTGAATCAACTGAGTTTTTTAATTGTCAGAAAATCAATAATTGACCTCTAATCAGAGTTTACAAAAGTTGTTGCTCATTTACCGGAGGGAGTAAATACAGGAAGATTCTAATGATAAAGACAGTTTTAAAGTATTGATAAAACAAAATAAAGTATGGGTTATTTTTATAAATTATGACAAATGTAATTTATTAAGTTATCCACGTAATGTTAATTTAGTCACAAATGGACATGTTAGGTGGCTTCTAGCACATGTAACATGCTATGAATAACCCCTTTGATCCGCTTTATAAAATAACTTTCTTTGCATCTTGAACAGATTCTATTTGTATGTGTAAGGCCATGCGTATCGTACCACACAAAAAGGCCAATCTTTATTTATCAGGAATAATTCCGATTAGGTGCACTCTAACAGTAGATAAAGAGCTTTTCCTATGTGAAAATTTATAATCATATGCAAGTTTGAGAATGATTGATTAACCCCCTTGCTAGTCTTGTTGACTAATATCCACTGCTTTCCACTTGTTAACGCAGAAATCGGTAATGGCTGGCACAATAATCTCAGTCGTCGAAGCCCACAGTAAAGCAGCCTTAACTTGCATGCTACGTCCAAGTTGGTGTCCCGTTTTAGCTCCTACCCTGTACTCTTTTTTCCGAGTATCTTCAGATTATTTGGACCACATTTCCCAGGAACCAAACAGACAGTTCCAACTCAATAACAGTGTCGAGTGTGCGTACAAACGACGGGAGCAGTTAGAATCAAACGAAGGCGGCCAATAATCTACGTAACGGCCCGAAACATCATCGAAAGTCTCTTTCAAACTTGGCATCAATGTCACTAAAATACGATTGCCTCGCTGGCAGCATGATTCTAATTCAACTGGCTTTACGTTAGGCCACTTCCTTCTTTGTGTATATATACATACACCAAACTACAATTGTTCTCAGTAAAGCAAATCTAAAGCTTCTTTGATCCATAAGCAAATCTAAAGCTTCTTTGATCCGTCTTTTGATAATCATAAACATGGGAAGATTCAATGTCTTGCTTGTCTTGTCACTAGCTTTTAGTCTGTGCCTCTTTCCAAATACCATATCAGCGCAACTCAAAAAAAACTATTATGCCAGCATTTGTCCGAACGTGGAAAGCATCGTCAGAGGTGCAGTGCAGAAGAAATTTCAACAAACTTTTGTCACTGTTCCGGCAACCATTCGCCTGTTTTTCCATGATTGCTTCGTCCAGGTAATGTTTAATTTAAATAATGTTCAATCTTTTTTCAGATTGGCAAAATAGATTACTGAAGTGAGTTGAAGTCTGTGTTTGTTGATTATACGAACAGGGTTGTGATGCTTCCGTTATAGTTGCATCAACCGCAACCAACAAGGCGGAGAAGGACCACCCCGATAATCTGTCCCTTGCCGGAGATGGATTTGATACCGTGATTAAAGCCAAAGCAGCGGTTGATGCCGTACCACGTTGCAGAAACAAGGTCTCTTGTGCTGATATACTTGCCATGGCGGCAAGGGATGCGATTGCTCTGGTTAGTATGCAATAATGTTAGTTCACACTTTTCCCAAGTCATGTTCAAAGGGTAGCATTATTTGATTTTTCACAGGCTGGTGGGCCTTCATATGCTGTTGAACTGGGGAGATTGGATGGTCTAAGCTCAAAAGCCTCCAGTGTCAATGGAAAGTTGCCTCAGCCAAATTTCAAATTGAATCAGCTCAACTCTTTGTTCGCTGCTAATAAGCTCTCTCAGACGGACATGATCGCTCTCTCAGGTACACCACAAAACCAAAACATATTGTACATCAATCACACAAAATTTCAACACTGTTCTTAATTTTTCTTCGTTTCGCAGCCGCACACACCGTAGGATTCTCTCATTGCAGCAGGTTCTCCAACAGAATATACAGCTTCAGCCCTCAAACTATGGTCGACCCTTCTCTGAACAAGACATACGCAACCCAACTACAGCAAATGTGCCCCAAGAATGTAGACCCGAGAATAGCAATCAACATGGACCCCATCACGCCCAGAGCTTTCGACAACGTCTACTACAAGAACCTACAACAGGGCATGGGGCTGTTCACCTCGGACCAGGTTCTCTTCACTGACTCAAGGTCCAGATCGACCGTCAACACATGGGCCAGTAGCTCATCGGCTTTTCAAAAAGCCTTTGTCACTGCTATGACCAAATTGGGACGAGTCGGAGTCAAGACAGGCAAGAACGGCAACATTCGACAAGACTGTTCCGTTCTGGGGTAACGAGAGAAATATGCCAGAACTTGAAGATGTGTGTTAGAACAAGATGAAATTGATTTCAGCTAGGATCAAATAACTCTTAAAATACAAGTTTCTGAGTCGGCAAAAGTACAATAAAAAGACATTTTTTTGTTGTAAGATGATCAGCTTGCTTGCTATGTCAATAATCTGTCCTGGGTTGATGTAGTAGTTTCTGAAGAAATAACGACGATCATCTGTTTTTTTTTTTTCCTTTTATATCAAAGTTTATTTCATCTTTTTAATTTAGTCGTTCAATCAAATCCACACGGAAGTAACAATGTTTAAAAAAATTGACTAAAAGTTACAATGATAAGATAACAGATCTATTATATTAGACAATTATAAAATTAAATAAAATTTAAAAATTTGAAATATAATTTAAAAAGATTGTCAGTACTTACAGAAAAATTTAAAGTTGAATTAAAAAAATTATTAAATAAAAATTAATTATTAATTTTAGTTTATAAGAACTTATTAATTTACAAAAATTAACTGGTTAATTAACAAATTGATTGATTTTTAACAAAAAAAAAGTTATTAAAATAAATCAAACTGAAAGGTTAAACATTGAATTAAAAAGTTAGACAATTCAAAATTTTTACTGTTAAGCCGGCCAACCAGTTGGATATTTTAATAATTGGGAATTAACTTTAAGCTTATGAATTACTTTTAACTATAAAAAAGAAAATTTACTTTTTTAGAATATATAAAGTAAAGTTATTATTGTGTATTTTTTACGAAATTTATAATATTTTAAGTCAAATTAAAAAGGCAATTATCCTTAGAATAAGGTGCAAGCATTTTTTTGAAAACAAATGATGTTTTCATTAATATATAGTTAGAACAAATAACATGGGTATTGGAGTCTAAACTCCCTTTCAACACATAAATACAAGAAGAAAAAACGACAACGTTACAACCTTCTCTAATTCACCAAGCTAAGAAAGATACGACAACGTTCTTTACAGCCCGAATCGGTGACGTTTTGTAAAAAGGGTAAAAGAGACCCCCCCAGTACTCGTCGAAGCTTCCAGAATTTACCTAATTGGGGATTGTGTGATCTGGGTCTACGATGGGTCTTCAATGCGGTAACGTTGCATCTCCACCAATTCGAGAAGGAAAATTTTGCTTATTTACATCTGTCTTTCTCCTCTTGCCTTAATCATTGCTCCTCGAATGGAAGGTCTACTTTTTTAACTTGAAGAACCCGCCATCCTGTGAGGGCTCGTTGCATGAAACTCCTCTACGTAACTCTCATCCGCTTCTCTTAAAATAGTGTTTGATTCTGTCAAGATTGTTTTGATTTATGATAATCTCCACACTTGTTTCATCTCTCTGTCCAGTTCTATACCTTCCAAAAATGCTCTGATATGCATCCTGATGTTGTCGAAGATCGCATCCATAAGGGATGACCGAGGCAAGGCTCTCTCTGAGAAGATCCTTCTGTTTCTCTCTTCCTATATGCCCCTAACCAGGTAAGCCATCGCTACTACACAAGTCCGTGCCCTGTTGTTATTTTGTGCTTTTATCCATTGCATGCTCCAGCTGATGACATCTTCCATATTTGTGGTGTATCCTCGGGCCCACATCGTTTGGTAAATAGATGATAAGATGGTTTTTAGAAGCTTTAAAACTTTAGGCTGGTTGGTGTTGTGGAACAACCGATAAAAATGTTTGGTTAACAATTGATTATGTTTAAGGGATTTAATTCAATCACGTAAAAATAACGCTGACTTAAGTTTTTTACTTTTTAATTTTAATTTTGCTAAAATTAATTTTTTCAAATTGCCTATATTGATTTTTTTTGTTTTTTTATTATTTTATTTTTAATTTTTAATAAAATTTTAAGATAAAATTGAAAGTTTAAAATTTGATTAATTTATTATAATTGTTTAATTAATTTATAAATTATAGAAAAATATTAAACTAAATTTTAAAATTGATTAATTTTATTATTATTATTATATTAGCCCGCATAATGTAATATTAAAAGTCTTGTATATTTATGATAAAGTTGTTTTTTTGCAAAGAATACTCGTGAAATGTTAATAAATTATACAATATATTATATATGTGAAATAATTTATTTTGATTTCAACGGCTTATTATAATATATCACAATTAAATTTTTTAACAAATATATATTACTTTGGAATTATTTATCAATGAAAAATGTTTGTTTTGATTAGAATAATTTATTTTTAGTAACATATGATTTCTTAAATACTAATATTTAACTAATTTTTAACATCAACTTATATGATAAAATAGGATTTAAAATAAATATAGATAATAAAGCTTCATTTAATACGATAATAAAATATGTTAACTTTCATAACGCATAACACAGAATAAGAATTTGTTATACAATTTAATTCTAAATCAAAAGATGTTAATTTTTTAAGACTTGTCTCACTTGAATACTTTTTAATTTGGTAAATTAAATTATATCTTAAAGATTGGAGATAATGTAAGAAATTTAAAGTTTAAAAATTGATTAATTTACTAAAATTGTTTAATTAATTTATAAATTATAAAGTCTATTTAAGAATTGATTAACACATTTCTTAAAGCCTAACTATTATTATAATAATAATTAGTAGCATTTACTAATTATATCTTCATTTTTATCAGTACGTATAATTTATTTTAAGCATTATTAATTATCATAAGAGATTCTCATTAATCAATTAAATAGTGCTCACAACCAGAGAAGCTTTAGTTTATAGCTTGGATTTTATAAAACATTTAGCGTATGTCAACCATTAGAGAATACAAAGTAAGAGCATACAGAGGAAGGAAGACGTGAAGTTTTGTGAGAGTCTTAGCTTGACAACGGTTCGGGAATTTCTTGGAACTTGGGATTAAATTAAATTAACATTTTTAAATTAAATCTCAATTCCGAACGACAACATCCACAGCATGTTCTTCTCAGAATTCTATTCTATATGTCCGTACTCCATTAATGTAGACCTTTCTCCACAGTCCCCGGTCTCTCACACTAGTCCCTATTGCTGTCCAATTCTAAAGTCGTGACGTGTAATTATTAGCCATCAATTTCATCCTTTTCCTATGATGTTTAGTGGGAATAGTATATAATACACGTTGGCCTCATCATTCTCCCAAAGTCTTCCGCGTCTTAATCCTGTTGGATCACATGCGCGGTGCTTTACAGCTATTTCCCTTTTCTCATTTGTCCGCGTGTTAAAAGGTTCTTGTCCTGTCTATTCTGTTCTGTGTTAAAAAATGGCAAAATAGTTAAGTTGCATGTTGCAACATGGGCAAATCAATAGGAAAACTAGTTCTTTTATTTCTCCTGGACTTGCTCACCGGCAATGTTCCTCGCTTCCTGTCTCTTCTGTCCTGTGTTAAAAATTGGCAAGTAGTTAAGTTGCATGTTGCAACGTGGCAAATCAATAGAAAAATTAGTTCTTTTTTTCTCCTGATATTTTATTAACTGTTAGCTAATTTTATTAACGATCAGCTAATTTGACCAACTGATAATATCAGCTACTTATTAAAAATATTTGATAAAATTAATTTATTAGTATTAGTTATTTATGGTTAAAATAACTTATAAGTACATTACCTAAAAAATATCTTATTTTATTATAATTGATAGGAAAAAGGGGTAGAAAATAACCATGGTTAATATATATGCATACGTATATGTTTAAGAAATGAAAATATCAAGATATATTTAAATTTTAATATATTATTATTTAAAATTTACGTGTACAAAATATTATAGTGAAGAAAATGCTGTTCTTTACCGATTAATATATGTTTAAAATCTTGTAAAATTAGTTTGTTATTTAAAAAATCAATCTAATTTAAATAAACTTACGGTTAACTTATTCTAAATTTAGTTTATATTTATTAAAAAAACATGCTTTAAAGTTGATTCAAATTCGTTATAAATTTATAATTTCTCTTTTTAATTTTAGTGTCAAAATTTAGTAAAATTGTAGATATCTTATCTTTATTTTATATTATTATCCGCTTATTCTTATGTAAATAAATAAATATTGTGTTATTTTAAACATATGAGTTTTATTTTTTTACTAATAATTTTTCTATTTGAAAAATGTTATTTTTAGCTTATTGTTTTAAATCAAACAAATTACCAAATAACTTCAATAACTTTTTAATATAGTCAACCAGCTAATTTATATAAATCAACTAAAAAATAGCTGATAAGTTGTTTGTCAAATAAGCCCAATTTGTAGCTTTCCACTTTTTCTTTTTCTAGCTACACCTTGTTTCTTAAGTTATAGAGTTTTTATAGCAAATATTTTTATTATCTTAAATTACATTGTGATATTAAAATAGTTATATAAATTAAATTAAATTGTTTTAACAATAATATATAATGTGATTGATTGTAAAATACATGATAACAAAATTTATATAATTTTATTAACTTAAATTTAGTAATAAATTTTATTAACATAACTTGATAAATATCAAAAAGCCGATGTATTTTGTGTACAAGGCTTCTGTTTACAGAGAGAGTAATGTTATACACAACATTCTTTTTTTATTTTTACAAACAGGCTATTTTTGTGACTCGAACTTATGACCTTATGATTACAAAGGAACAACTTTACTGATTGGTCCAACGCTTGCCCTCAACTTGATAAATATCATAATATAAAAATATTTTTAAAAAATATTTTCGTTTAGTCTAATTGTAAATTTTGATGTAGTGGTTAAGTGAATACATTTGTTACAATTTTTTTATTATTAAGATTTAGAAACAAAAAATAAGAGTAAAATGTAATTTAAAATAACAATTAAAAAATCTAAATGGTTCGACTGATTCAACCGTAAAAGTTTTGAATCGTCTAATTTGTAGGTTATATTTTTAACTTTCTTGTTCGATTTACTTTTAAAATCGATCAATTTATTAATCAATCGGTTAATTTTTGTAAATTAATTAGTTCTTATAAATTAAAGTAAATCAATTAAATTTTATTTAATATTTTCTTTTTTAAATTAAACTTCAAATTTTTGTATAAATAAAGACACATTTTTTCAATTATATTCTAATTTTATTTTATTTAATTTTGAACCGGTCGTTATATTTTTAAAATATTAATTTGGAGTAAATTGGGATGAAAAGATGAGCAACTCTCTTACGCAAATTGAAAACTATCACCTGATAGCTTAGTTAATCTAAAAGAGTGAGACAATTTATAGTGTCTGATTTCCATCACAAAATCGTGAGCATACAGGTCTAAACTATTCAGATAACACCAAAAGCTTCAGTATCAAAAGCTTGACTATTCGCTCGATGTGTCCTGTTTACCTAATTTTCAGCGACTTATGATTTATCACTTGTTGTTGATTGATTAAGAATAATTTTATAATAAGACAATTATCCGTATCCATTGGATGCCCCTATCGTAGGTTTTGAATATTCAAATGTAAAAGCATTAATTAGGTAAATAGTAGACTACAACCTCTCAACAACTTCATCTGGAATGACTTTAAAATGATTACTGAGTTAAATCATATGTTTACATTAAAAATTATTTTTAAAATTATGATTTAATAATTAATATCTTAATTTTTATATTTCCAACTTATTTTGTGTAATATTATTTAATTATTATACATTTATTTTCAGACGGATGATTTGTAGGTCGGAGTACGGGAGTTTCAGACGAATGATTCGTTGGCATAGGCTAGTCCATGGTCGATTCAGTATTATTCATATGAAACGAGGCCAGTCTATTGTTTCTTCAGTAATCATCTGCTGCATTACTCGCAGATGGTGATCATGAAACTGTTCTATTTCATTAAGGGAATTAAGAACAACCCTATCACCAAAAGATCATGGTCCATTGCAGTAGAAATGATAACGGGAAATGGCTTCTTCTTAAGGTACAGCATAAAAAGTTGAGACCAGAACAGGGCGAAACATAAACTTTCAGAGAGATTTCTCAAATGCATGGCTATATTCACTCATTTTCCTGTTTCTATATACATTCTCTCAAATAGACAAGTAATATGGAAAAAAAGGAAGTTCACTTAAGAAAACTCCAGGCTTATGAGAAGGATCAAATCTCATTATTAGCTCCAAAAGTAAAAGAAAATGAAACATTGACTAGTTCCTGTCAAATCAAACCAAAACGTCTGACATATGCAACCATTGTGAATACGTAGTACCATTCAAGATTGTAGAAGATTGGCTTACAAAGGTAAAAAGCCTTCTCTCTTCTGAGTTATGTAAATCTGCAAAAACAAAAATGAAAGAAAATTTCAACGAGTTTGAGAATTCATGGCTAAAGGCAAGATCTGAGAAATCAAGCATTTAGAAAATCCAAGACAGAGGAGCCTACTCTGGCATGTTAATCGACTGACTTTTGCTAAGAGCAAGAACTCCGGAAGGAGCGTCATATTCTGGTTCAATAGATTCGTCCAATGCATGAGATAGACAAGTACAGTTGAGCAATCACCATGATATATGTGCTCAGATTCCAGGCAACCCATGTAGTATGGTCTCGTTGATCAGCATATTTTTTCATTTTATGCTCCGTATCATGGTCGGGCAGACTAGCAGAGAGATTATGAAGTCCTTTTAGGTTGGTATGCTGGATATGCGATCCTTGTAGTATGTTGAACCACATATAACCGAGAGGCAGCAGACATGATACGAATTTACTATAGAAGTTCCTTCGGTCGTAAAGCACAATATAACTCCTATTTGCTTAGGCAGGGGACGAAGCAGAAGCTTTCACCTGGTAGAGCCTGCAGGCTAAAACCTCAACAACGTAACCTCATATATTGAGTTGCAGACTAATATTGTGAGCTACACATGAACATATTGGCTACTGAGAAGTTAGTGATCAAATCCTTACCAAAGGCAAAATGAAATGCAAGTACTGAATAGTTACCCCTTAGCCTTTGAGGCTCATCCTGCAAAAGTCTGCTAACAATTCTCTACGAATTCAGCTTCCAGGTATCTGTGAAATCCTCAAATATCCAAATTTCATGAATGTCGTTTTGAGTTCAATCTCCTTCATTGTATTTGAATTTTGTCAGGTGATGAGGAGGAAGAATAGACTTCGCGCAAAGATGCAAGGGGGCATTACGTGTGAATCGTATGTGCACTATGTGCATAAGTCAAGTAAAATGAAAATAATATAAGGCTCTATATAGGCACTGCAATGCTAATAAAATCTATTACCATACTAGACAATAACTCATAGTCACAATCACAAACACCCCTCCGCAAAGAGAGGAGAAAAATACACAGTATGCAAAGTTTAATGATGTGAATGTATGATATTTGACACAACACGGTGCAGTTTGTGCAACAATGCAGTATGCAAGAAGCAGATACTATCGTGCACTTTCGGACCAATTGGCAAACACTTGAATTGTATAGTATTAACTTGCAATATTTAAACAATCTGAAACAGAAAATTGTAAGCTTTATTAACAAAGTCAATAAATTGAACAGACAAACTAGTGTCAGCTGTAGGCAACTGACATATTGTTGAAACTTGAAAGCTAGGTTCTTATAAGTTTCATGCTTATACTCTACCAAGTCACACCCCCAATAATCAGTCCAAAAGGCCTATATACAATCTAACACCTTGATCCAAAACTACCCATGACTTTCACCACTTATGTACTTAACAATTGTACGCTTTGGTCAAATATTAAAGTTAGACTGGATCCTATAACTATATTCTCACAATGATTCAGAGTAAAGAGACTATCCCTCCAAAGTAATGCATTTCTGTTCCATTTCATTCTTCTGATACATGCAGACAAATCTTCTCAAGTTGTGTTGGCCATTCTTCACCAAGAATGGAGGGGTTAAGCTCCATTGCAATCCGAAAATCCAGCATAGATGCAGCACAAGAGCCACTGGATCTTTTTACATATCTGGAAGGCAACATCCCATTAAAACGAGGGGCACCAAAACTATGTTGTTGACCAATTTGTTTTGATTCAGACCTTGAACTAGCCAAATCCAAACAAGGCTTCATCAATCTCTTCAGATAAACATCAAGGCTGTGATTCAATAAATTGGCAAAATCTTCTGAGACACTTAATCCTTGCTTCTCCAATTTCAGTTCCAATCTTTTCCTTAAAGTGACAGTATCAGGTAGCTGACCACTAATATGACATGTCTCCATGTGATAGCAAGATGCCAAACGATTACATAGTACCTTCCGTGCCCCTTCAGCATTTAGCGAGATGCCAAGTGGAGCTCTAACAGGGCTCCTACTATGAATGCCGGGGCTTCCAGAAGCCTGATCAACCTCTTCTCCATCTTCCGAAGAGCCTGGATGTCTGCTACCCAAAGAAAGCAACTCTGTAGCACTCTGTTGCTCTTGATTCCTAGGAACTGAATCTTTAAATGCAATATTGTGGCTCTTTCCATGAGGACCAAGAGGACTGGGACGATCTTTAAACTTCCGGTCACAAAGACTTGGTGTCCGACCCTTACGTGGAGATTGGGGAAAGTCTCTGAAAAAGGACTGAAGATTACTTCTGTGATACCCATTAGGTACTTTCACCTTTGATGCAACTTGTAATTTGCTCTCCCTTGTCGGAGGTATCTTAGAATTGCTTGCATTTTTAATAATTGACTTGAGAAGAAGATTATGGAGATGGACGTTTTCTCTCCCAATCGTGCCAATGCAAAGTCTGTCGAATTCACATTTGTTAATCTTAAGACTGAAAAATTTTGTGAGGAGATCAAAATATTTCTCCGCTTTTAGGCGCCCAAGCTTCTTCTCCATACGTGATTTAAGCTCTAATATGTCTATGCGAGAAAAATGCCTAGTTGCCGACATTTTAGTCTCCAAGTCCCTCACTATCAACAGAATGAAATCATCCAGTCACACAAAACTATATTTTAGTACAAATCATAAGAGCACTAGCTGCCATTTAAAATCCCAAGTCAATTCTAACACAGCAACTACATTGGAAACAAAATAAACAAAACCCAGATAGAAATTTATCCCAAACATACATTCTTTAGCTCAATTGAACTATTACTTCAGTTGAAGCTATAAACTAAATCAAAGATAAAAACTTAGGATAGAAATTCTCCAAGAATTCTCAGCGCCCAACATCCATATCAACTAATAACTTTAATAAAAAGCGAAAACTTGCAAAGTTAAAGTGTGAATTCGAGCTCAAAGACAGACCCACTTCAAAAATTGACCAAACAGAAGAGAGAGTTTCTAAATGCAGCGATTCAGGCATGAAACACACTAAAAAAATGTCAAAAAGAAGTAAGGAGAACAAAATAAGCACCAACCTGCACTCGAACTACCAATTGAATTGCGCTTAAGTTCAACTGTACTATCCACTTCAACTCCTCGATCACGAGCTTAATAATTTCGACACGAGAAAGAAAAGAGTGGAAGGAGAAAGGGAGAGAAAGATTAGGGCTTGTAAGCAAGCGAGAGGCTTTCGGCTTTTGTTCAGAAGCTTCTGTTTAAGTCATTCGGGTCAATGGAGCACGTGCGTTTTAACTAGTGTAAGTTGCTAAATGCTAAGGTAAGGTAAGGACTAAGGAGCTTCTTTTTGTGTTTTGTGTGTTCAATCGTTAACATGTTTTAACTAGTTTTTCAAGTCACTCACCTATGTTTATATGCTATGCCAAAGAAAATTCTAACACTACGCTAGCCACCAAAATATTTTCTGTTCCTGGATAGCGGGAGAAAATTAAGGTCACAACACAAGACACAACAGGGCAAGACTTCCAATGTTCGTGGGTCGGATTTGGACGTGGCTGATGCTCCATGTTCGTTTTCTTTACTGTTTTGGGGTATAAGTGTGTAACAGTTAACAGAAGCAAAGTAAAGCCTTTGCTCTTTCTAGATTTTTTTCATTGTTTAGTATATAATATTAATAAATTATTTAAATCAAACAGTAAATTTGATCTATTTAAAATTTTAATTATCTCTTTAATTTCAGTTAATCATGTTTTAAAATTTTAAGTAAATTATAATCATATGTAGTAAGAAATCAAACCAAAATATTAAATAATTTAAGGTTTTTACCGTTAAACCGACCAAACTGATTAGAGTGTTTAATCATCGATTTTGACATGTATATTCTTATTTTTCAAATAAAAAGGGACTATTGGCTTAATTAGATGGGTTAATGTATTTGCTAAGTCATAATTTCCATAGCTATTAATTTGATGACCTTTGTGACCATTATAACTCACTCTTTTTCATGCATTCACATCAAAATGACTTATAACCCTAAATTTAGTAAAAGCACATGTAAAACTATGCTTAAAATCTGACATAGAGGCTTATTCAATTAGTTATTAGATTAAAGTAACATTTGCTGATGTGTTCCTCAATTGATATGAACAACACGTAAGTTCCTCGATCTTTTAACTAAAGTTTTGCTGATTTTTCTTTTTCTCTGTAAGGTATGGCAAATAGCTCTAAGAAGTAAAAACTGCGTACTGTAACACTCAGTGAAAGTCTGGATAGTACATTCGTATCTACACATATACATGGAGCCAATATATTTACTTTGTCACGTAGTAGTTGTTCTAATAATTATTCTCTCAGTTCTTTTCCCAATACTAAAGCTTGACATGAAAAATGACAACCTTCAATTCTTTTTTTGTCTCTTCTGTTAATGTTTTTCGGTTTCTCCTCTCTAGGAGAGCAAACTTATGGTTGGTGTTTTTTTCATGCTTCCCTGTTGCTGCAGAATGGAGCATGGACTACTATAGGTCATAATAAAGAGCAAGCTGAACAAAAATGGCATTAGAGATCTTGTGTAGTTTAATATCCTCCTTGGAAAGAAGAACATGGTCTAACTGAACTACACATGAAGATGTCTCCATTAAAGCGTCTAACCAGTACTTGTATCGATCGCTTTTAGCTCCAAGAATCGCAGAACCAGCCAACACAATTAATGCCACTGAGCTTGTTTATGAAGTTGTACGTAGAAACCATCAGGGAAAGATACAAGACAAAATTAAATGCCTAACCCTAAATCCAAATCTGATCAGGATTCAGAGAAACGCATCGAGTACTGAAAAGTTAGCTACTGATTAAGCTCGAGGACAGGAGTGCAATCATGCATTACAGATTTTAATGGATTATCAATGGGACTTATTTCTTTGAGATCTTTTCTTGTTCTGATCATCTTATATATAGAGGAATGACCATGTCATTGGATTGAAGACCGTTTCCTTTTAGAGATTTATCAACTGGTAAAGCACATATATATAATGAGCTGAAAATAGGAAAGATTGCAGTCATTCTTCTGCGGAATTGAACAAAAGTTAAAACTTCAAACTTTATCTTAACATGCTTTTTTTTTTTTTGGTTGCATCAATTGATAAAGATAAGAGTTGCCAAAGATGAGTTGTGAACTAGCCAGATCAAATAAAATGTAGTAGTAATTATATGAATTGGATGGGTAAAAAGAGAGAGATTTTACGCAGGAATCCAAGCAGTAGCAAATACAACATTATGTCCTTTCCAAGTAAGTACAAGATCATCCTCTTCTTTCTTCAATCCCCACCCAGCCGCATGCTCATCAAGCATGGTCTTAACTTCAGAAAACGCATCTTCACTGAAAGAAATGCCTCGAAAATTGGCGTTCCTCATCCTCTGAACCCACTTGTTCTTGGGCTCAAGCCTCTCAACCCTTTGAAGACCTTCATGTGCTATAACATTCTCAATTTTCCAACATATATCAGCTTCATACCACTGCCTTTGCTTACTTCCCTTTGGAAGAAATGTATCCACAGTGTCATAAGGTATCCATAGGTAATTAAAAGCCGACCTTAATCTACACACCAAATTGTTTGATGTTAAATCTGCATCTTCATCTACTAACAGAACTATTGTTGGGTCTAAACTCCTAAGTGATTTCAAAAGCATGGCCCGAACCGATGACATAGATAAGGAAGAGCAAGATGAAGAAGATGATTCGAAAGAGTAAATATTCGAGTTTGTACTAGGAATACCGTGAAGTGTCTCTTCAGGTATGTAATGAAGCAACATGTGACAATTTATGACCAGTGCTTCACCACTTTCTGGGTACACCAAATGTTGCACTCGAAGCTGTTCGATTAGGGACGAGAATCCATCTGCGCAGCTCGAAGAAACTACTCTAAATTCCATCGTAACATGCCGTGACCTAGCAAAGTTGATCAACTTTGAGCCCAGTTCTTCATAGGGAAGATCAATGATAGGTGGGATATCTTCGGTAGCTCCAACAACAGTGAGCTTTATCAATGGCGGGACTTCAAATCTATTAGCAATAGCATCAATAAGGGTAGGGATTTGCATGCAACGTGTCAAGCTTAGATCGACAATATGAATCACTGAATACCCTTCTACAGCTTCTAATATGGCGGAATTTGCGGCAGTGAAACCGAACCTATGCCATGGAGTTAAGTCAACGAAACTAGCAAGCTCGATGACTGAGAACTTGTGAGTATCAATAGTAAGGTGAGCGTTAGCCATTGCTGCGAGGAGCTTGCAAGTCCCACTTTTGGCTGCTCGTGCAATGAGGGCCCTGAGGAAGGCGCAAGTTAAGCGCTGATTAGAGTCACCGTCTGGAGGTGCAATGTTGTTGAGGACCCATAGGATCTGTTGAGCTAAAGTTGCGTCGTTGTTCTCAATGGCGTTTGCACAGTGAACAAGAAGCTGCTCCATGCAATTCGCATCTCCAAAGCTACCTAAAGCCTTCGAAGTAGGGAAACCAGGCCACGGACGGGTTCTCTGAGTAGGATTCTTGTTCATGGTGGGGTTCGAGAATTGAGTGATTTGGTGCAAAGGAGGAAGTGGGGTTTCAGTGAATTGCATCATGGAGATAGAAACAGAACAAACAAAAAGAAGCAGGCACAAAATTAAGAGAGAGAGAGAGAGAGAGAGAGCAAAAAGGAAAGAGAAATGGAAATCAGAATTGAGCAGAGAGCAGGAAGATAGAAAGAGACCAGACTAGCAGTGGGTACCTTAGCATTGGGAAAGGATCCAATAGGCTGGTGGTGGTGGTGGAGAGAGTATGAGGAGACCCTATTTTCAATCTGGAAGAATTCTGCAACTGAATAAAATAAGAATTGACAGTTCAGCTTTATCTGAGGATTTTATTGAAAGGGAAAAAGGGACTGATCAGGAGCAGTAAGACTCACATCCCCAGAAGAAATAAACTTAGTTGCAAGTCAAATTGGGCAAAAAAGACTCTTCCTTGCAGTAAAGATCAGGCCTTTTCAGCTTGTCAAGAAGTAGGGATGCAAAACGAACTTTTCTCATGGCTACAAAATGGTCTAATCCACTGTATAAACCCTATCTCTCCCTCTGTTCAGCCTTTTTCTTCAGGTATCGAAAGAGATGGAGAGTGACGAGAGAAATGTCATATGAAGCAAGAAGAAGAGAGGGTGGGCTAATGAGTTAGGTTGGATTTTGGTGGCATGTGAAGTAGCCGGCCAGAGACTTGTCTCTATGTGAGGTTGTGATTTTGTCACCTTTCCAGAGAGGTGGGGTTTGAAGGCAGTTAAGCTTTGGATCTCTTGCTCACGGGCTACCAAATATACATTACATATATATATCTATATTCAGCAACCATCATAGACAAATCATTTCCATTCTGCAGTTTTTCTCACCATGCATCTTCTCCAACTATATGTGTTTGATTCCTTAGGTGTCCATGTATTTGTAGTAAGTCATCTTTTAGCAATACTAGGGTTTAGTTAGCATCCCTTCAATTGTGCATCTATGACTTATCCAACTTGTCATGAAAAGAACTTAAGTTAATTATTTATAAACATTATTTAGATTAATCATGCATACCAATAATCTAAGTAATATTGCTTCGAATTACGATAATATTATCAAAATAATGATCATAAAATGGAAAAATAAATCAAATGTCTATCCACAAACACTTACTCCAATAAGTATGTAGGTGATTGCTTAATGTTCCATATGTTTGTAGTGTGTTATGATTTTTATAATCTTAGTATGATGTCTTATTCAAGTTCATATCTCCATCTAGGTGGGGTTGTGCTAAAGGGACATAATGGTTCATTGATTGAGTTGGAATAAAATCGGGGCCTTTCATATGGCTCAGATAAGCTAAATCTGCTCATATGCGTGGATTGATAAGACAAAAGATAGTCATTTTCTAAGCCAACCAAGAATTGCTTGATTGATCCCCACCCCTCTCCTGTCTCTCTCCAATACAGACCAAGAAGATAATCATTCCCTCGAGTGTGTAGTATGGTTAACATATCTTTCAAATCCAAGTCATAATGACTATTTAATACATGATTAGTGGAGGGTTATTCCAAATGCCAAATCATTTAATAACATGGTTTAATAGTCTCACAACAACTAGATACTATCATGAATTTGCTCCAGAAACTAACTACATAAATATAGGGCACATAATTTTTTCCTTTACTTAATCATTATCTTGTCCTATTGTAATCTAACAACACAAGTACTATATTTGTCCATTTCTCTTAGTTTTCCCTACACCAGAACTTAAAAGGATACATCACACCAATGCCGAGTAATCTGCTGAACTGGGTCTCCAATTCTCAGGCTCTCATCCAATATTAGGAAGGATATCTTATCCTGGACCAGTTGGTGACATACCCATTTGAAAGAGAACTGTAATGGGTGAACATAATAAAATCTGAAAGTCGACCCCTTCAAAACATGTCCGTATATAGTGAATATACATATATAGGGTTAAATGTGTGTGTTTGTGTGCTTCATTCCTTAGGGAAAGGGTTTGCTGCACCTCGCACGTGATATATCTACGTTGTTTTATTTGCTTCTCTTTCAACCCGCTAGCGAGCCCCACCTTAAATAGACTAGTCAATTTGTCACCCTGTAAAGGGCACACCTCGATCAGTAACTCCATGTCAGCCTCTCTCTCTCTCGGTTCAGTTCTGAATTTTGGAGTTTAATGTGTGCGTTCATAATTTGTAGAAGACAACTTAAATGGAAACTCTCTTGTTTTCTTTCACTTACAAGGGACCTTGTAGGGCCAAATATTCCTAATACACAAATGCATACCCCAAGCTAATTAGGACCAACTCGAACTCAAAGCCAAAGCTTCCACCACTTGGCCAAGAGGAGATTGGTAGTGGAAGGAAACATCAATATTACACTATACATTTCGGCTTGTAGGTCAATTTTTGCTTCATTTTAACCAACTTGCTTCCTTAATGTTACAAAAACAAGCTAATTCTGCATAATTTGGAAAGAAAAAGAGCGAACTATCTGGAATTTTCACCAGGAAAACCCGACAAAGTTATTGGTTTTCTTGTTTTAAGACACAAGTTGCAATTACTTTTGAACTTTCTACTGAACTTTTAAGTATTTTTCGCTTTGCTAGATCTAAAAACAACTTGCTAGGCAATGATCTACTGCCGCATCTTGTTCTTCATGCAACTCATCAATCTTTATACGTTAACTGAACCGACGAATTGCTTCATGTGATATCAACAGCTGTCGTAGGGCCACATGCATGTTTATACATTCCTAGGCAATAGTCCTATACTACATCTGCAGAAGAAAAACCATCCTGGAAAGGAATAATTACATTAGTTTATGTATCAAAATAGTCCTCGAAAAGTTTTATTGTACATCTTTAAAAAGCGGGTCAATTATCGAATGTCCTCTCTATCATAGAGTCTCTAAGCTACATAACAGATTTTCACTGTTCCATAAGAAAAAGCAAAGGTACGGGTACTGGCAGGGAGGCAGAGAAAGCTGATCCCACCTTTTTCTCTCTTTTCTTTTTGTTCACAATCAGAGCAGCAGAATTTTCAATTTCAAATTGGCATTACCATTTTCAGGATTTCGAAGTGCATGCAGGTAAAGAAGGGTATAAAGAAGAATCCGAGGAAAGCATATGAGGAGAAGCATATAAGTCAAGGGTTTGAAATGTTTATAACACACTTTGAGAATTTTGAGGAGGATTCCTATAGTTTGAGATACAAGGACTAAGAGACACATATATGGTAGAGAAAAATTAGTTTCCAAGCATGTTTTTGGAGTTTTTCTAAAAGGGAATTCTCTGGCATCTATGCAATCTTTGTCTTTCCCTTCATTAAGACAACATTAGAAACAAAAGTTTGTAAGCATGGAAGTAAGGAATGTAGGCATGTGTTTAAGATACCCATATAGCTAACTCACTTATTGACTTATTATCAAGGTTGTTCTCTTCTAAATCAATGGATGTAACTATGCATACGAACATAATATACATGCAATCTTTCTTATTAGGGTTAATCATAAAAAATCTTAAATTTTACTTAATTTTACTTTTAAAATAGTACTAAAATATTGCTACTTTTGATTTTGTTAACAAAAATAACCTAGTGTTAAGTTTTCCACTAATGTGAATAATATGGCGAACCATATCATATTAATATTTTAGCTACTTGATTAAAAATATCAAAAACTCTAAGATAATTATACACTCTTTCATATAATTGTTACTTTTAATTTATTAGACAATAAAATTTATATGTAGTACAAATATAATACGGAGTAATCACATGAAAAAAATACTAATCTAATGTTGCTCGTCACACCATTCAAGTTAACGAAAACTTAATGTTAGGCTATTTTTATTAAAAATTAAAAGTTGAAGTATTTTAGTATTACTTTTTAAAATCATCTAATTTTTATAAAAAATAATGTAGTATTATAAAATTCATAAGTTTGAATATAGTATTATTTTTAATTTATAAATAAACATAAAATTAATAAAATATGGCGAAAGAACTTGTATGATAATTAAATCATTTTTCAAATAATTTTAAAATATAAATATCAAAATAAAATCAATATACAAATGTAATTAGTCTTTATATATATATATATCCATAAACAATTTTGAACGATTTCATATCTATGGGTTACTAAACAAAGGAAATCCGCTCAATCATTGCTAGCAAATGATCATAAAAATGATAAATTACTAGTTCACATCTAACTTGTATGGTTGGTACCACTTAGCTAAGAATTAATTAAATTGCCCTCAATATTAAAATTAATTTGGTAGATAACACACATTTGAATGCATGCATATTGTAGATGAAGGATAATATATACATTGAGGCATCCTCTGACAAGGTATATATCGTGCTTGCCAAACTTGGACTTACATTCTTGGTGGATAGTGAATTCCCTAACTTAGAGGCTCTAATTTTTCGTGGCCTAGAAGGCATCAAAGTTACTGAAAAGTATGATAAGCAATGACGTTGAATTTCGAAAACTGGAATTTTCTTATCGAAGGATCAAAGGAGATAGATTAATTTAAAAATCTTAAGAAATTCTTAGTGCCAGATATTAAGTTTGTTTCCTACTTTTACATATATCACCAATGCAACAATCTATCGACACTAAAAACTTTAACTGATTCGACTGATTTATTTATAAAAATTTTGAACCTTTTAATTTTTTGGTGTGATTTACTTTAATAATTATTGTTGTTAAAATTTAATTAATTAGTCAATTTTTGTAAATTAATAAGTTCTTATAAACTAAAATAAATTAATTATCTTCCATTTATCAATTAAACTTAAAATTCTTTGATAAATAAGAATAATTTTTTTCCATTATATTTCAAATTTTTTTAATTTTATTTATTTTTTAAATTTTTTATAATGATCTAATACTAGTCGAATTTTTTAAACCTTTAAACTTTAAGTTCAAGTTCAATTTTTAAAATAGTAAAAATTACTTACTATGGTAATAAAAATTTAGATAGTTACAATTACTCACTATGGTAATAAAAATTTAGATAGAGTTGCACTCATAAAAGACTTTAAAATAATTTTAGTTAATGTAATTTAATTTTGAATTGACGATGGAGCATAGTTTTGGATACCGCCAGAAGACGAAATAGTATTATCGTCTTTGGTACCAAAGGTACACATAACAACACCGTAATTCTTACCAACCTAACAAAAACAATAGGCCAAATAAAAACGACAAAGCAGTGCTTCAAACACAGAAGCCCA
>JANZXP010000196.1:3757975-3780917 GCA_027576715.1 Erythroxylum flavicans | reverse complement strand
CGAATTAGTCTGGTCGTTTAATGGTAAATTTTGTGAAGTGATTAATTTTCAGGTTCAGTTTTCAAATTTTGGTTTGATTTAGTTTAATAATTTTTATTGTTAAAAATCAATTCGATTATTAATTAATCAACCAAGTTTTATAAATTAATCAGCTCTTATAAATTAAAATAAATAAATAAAATTTATTTAACAATCTCCTTTTTTAATTAAACTTTAAATTTTCTATGAATAAGGAAAATATTTTTCAATCATTTAAATCTTTTTCTTTTTATTCAATATTTATCTAATTTTATATCAGTATAATACCGATTGAATATTTTAAACACTAAACCTCAAGTCTTATCGATTGAAATTATGTCCTGACTTTTAAAAGATTAATATATATTGGTGTAATGGAATAAGTACTTTGACCAAAATTTTCAGGGAACGGAAAGTAATTGCTCTAATTTATCTAAAACTCAAACATAAATTCACGGGATTTGATAAGTTGAAATTTGTATATACAGATACATAGAATATAACAATTCGCTATTTCCATTTTGTTCATTTTTAATGCTTGGAGTTAATACATCTACATGAGCAAACACGTAAAAATTGTTCATTGCATGGGTACAAAACACTATGTAAGAAGTGACACATTAAGTGAAATGATTTATAAGTAACTCGTAATTTATAAAATATTATATGAATCAGATGGTGAAGTGCATAAGAGGTCTTATATGATAAAAAAATTTCATCAAAGCTTAAAGGAAAATTTTATAGAATAGTAATTCGACTTACTATGTTATATAGGGTAGAATGTTGACCCATCATATAAGACAGTTATTGATAATAGGGATGCGTAAGACAGTTATTGGTAATAAAGATGCGTATACTTCGGTAAATGTGTGACATTACTAGAAGAGATAAGGTTAGTAATCGTATGGTGAGAGACAGACTACAGATGGCTAGTATTATCGACAAGTTAAGAGAGACCAGACTTAGGTGATTTGAGCATATGAGCAGGAGGCACCCTGATGCTCCGGTGCGACACTGTGAATTTATAACTTTTAATGACTACAAGAGAAGAAAATAAAGCTCATACAAGAATTGGAGGGAGGTGATTGAGAGAGATATGACAGAGTTAGCCCTTACTGAAGAATTGGCTAGAAATAGAAAATTTTGGCATGCTAGGATATGGGTAAAAGATACCCTTTAAAGTTGCACAAAAATAGTCGAGTAAGTTATCGGGAGCCGTTTACTGTAAAGCTCGCATAACGTTTTTACTACTTAAGAAATCCAACCCCAGTGTTCAATATACTTATTCTAGTTGCGATTCATGAACAAGTCTTTCAGTCTTTATGAGTCATGGGCAAGTCTTTCGGTCATATTACTTGACTTCTCAGTTCTGGTGTATGGGAAAAGGTCCTGCAAGGGCATTTAGGACTGTAAGATTGTCATACTTACGGGGTTATTGAATAAAGACACCTAACACAACTAAAGACATGAAGAGCTGTATTTTGCAACGTTTCAGGTATTAATAGATCTGAACACCATATCAAGTATCTTCTTTGGTTCTATTTTATATTTATTTTTATTCTAATTTTTTGCTTATCAATTTTATATCTACTCTTTTAACCTGCATCACTTTTTAGTTGTTATATTTATATATAAGTCTATTAAAAATAACCTCTTTATTTTATAAAAATAAGATTGTATATTATTAAACCTTCTCATATCTCCGCTTTAACGTGAGATTTCGTTATGAATGATAACGGTAACGGTGACGATGATTACATGAATTTAACACTGTACTTACCAAAGCAAACAGTGCATTTGTAACTATTTATTTTTGTCCACGGGAATATATATTAGTAATCGTACCCCTTTATCGCATGATAAGGACAAGATCATAGTCATCATGATTCAATGGTACGTTAGGTCGTGACTTAAAAATTTTTCCAAGAGCCAGACGTCTCTTCCAGGTGATAAGAACATATAATCCTTTGAATGAAGGTTACAATTGGCAGACACCCATTGAAGGGTTGTGTTTGAGAAATCAGTGCCCAACATTCAGAATCTCAAAAGGCCGACAACATAGGGGTATCCACCATTTTTATAATAAGATGGCTACACGTCACCCTCATCCACTTATCCTGAAGCAGACCCCTTCGGTGTCAACTTGCTTCAACAACTTGCAATATATATAAAAAAATAAGAAAAAAACCCATTTCATTTCACCACTTGTGTTGCAAATATTGGGAATATTTTACTCCAAAGAGGAAAAGAAGTGACTTTCTTTTTCAAATTCAACTCTATGGATGGCTCTTCTTTTGCTTAAGAATAAAGAATCCCTATGTTTTGTTTTTCAAGTCAATTTAGGTATTTCTTTTTATGTAAGTTCGATAAAATTACATATTATTAGACATACTCAAATAAATTTTTACCAAATTATTATTGTTAAACTCAATTTTAGTATAACTCAACTAATAAAAGTTATTTCTTTATCAGCATAAGATTACGGGTTGAAATAACAGAAATAATCTATTTGCAAAAATTACAAATAAAATATTGCGTATATTAATGACTCTCTTCTAATTCTTATAAAGCGGAAAGTCTTATTGATCGGGTACGTTGTAACTTTTTTTTATGTATATTAAGAGAAGAGTTAAAAAATTAAGTTGAGTGAAAAAATATTACACCCTTTAAATATTAATTTGATATGGTTTTGAGATATTAATTTATCGAAGCATATATACAGACGGAACGCATGAGGTGAGAGCTAAGGTGGATGATCATGGAAATGAAAGCCAAGGCAGGAGCGGGGGACCGTGGACCCCACCATCTAAATGCGGCGAGACGCAGCATTGCGGAAGCTCTCCGCTTTGTTTGACCTTTAATAACATTTCAATGTATTGGTATTTTTACGTAATTTATATAAATTTTAAAAATATAAAAGAATTAACAAAAGTAAATAATTAAAAAAAAAGAGGAATAGTGTGCGTGAAATGATGCGATGACGTGGATCCCACCATCCCCGAAAATAGGAGGAGAAAATGACCCTGGAGGAGACGTAGAACCTGCAAATGCTTGCGTACAGGCCCACTTTTCCTTCTCCTCCACACGCCTCTTTGCGTTCTCCAAAAGCCGCCTCTCTCTTCTCTCCTCTTCAAACCTGCTTCTTAGTAATAAGCCTCCAATTTCACTCGTTTAATTATCGATTCGGTAAGGAATCATATACAAGACTTCTCATTTGTCAAAGGACGAGGAGTTAATCGATGCTTCCATCCGATGAGATTTTGTAATTGATGCGTCTCCGCCAGGTCAGAGTTATCCAATGCCTCGTATAAGGTTGTCAGTTTAGATGTTAGTAAATTAAAAGATTAATTGATTTTATTTTATTTTCATTTCAATATTTTAAAATTTATTATTTAACTTTTTATTCCAATTGATTTATGCTGAACGTTGTTGTCGTTGCTTTGTATATAAATGATGATATATTATTTAATAATATTATTATTCATTAAGATGCAGACAAAAACTAATAAAAGGAAATTAAAAGAGAAATTTTAGTTTTATTCATTAGTTATAGCTAAACACAAAAATACAAGAGGGAGGGAATGCAAAAAGTCACCGGCAAAGTCATTTTAGCTCTCTTCACCGCCACTCTTCGGTTGGACTTGAAAGAGAAATCCTTTACCGACAACTTATCCCCCCGGAATTCAGGCAAAAATTACAAAACAAGACTTGCCCGTATGTCGATTCTTAAATAAAAAACAACTGGACCCAAAATTGGACCAGAATTTTACACCCAACTAACGGTGAACGTCAGATTCACCCCGAAAGCTAATCGGACGGTTAAAACACTCCCTATATTTAAATGAACAGCCTCAACAACTTCCTCTCTCCTCCGTACTCGTCTCCCGTTTGCCCACTCTCGAAGCACGTCGCCGTTGTCGTCACCGACTCCTCTGAGGTCATAGAAGGGGTTCCAGCCCGCCGGAGTTCCTTATTATTCTGTGACGACTTCGGTGTGAAAGTCGTGGTCAAGCCAAGATCGAGATCGTTTGCTTGAAGCTTTGTCGTCGAGGTTGTTTCATCGAGTCGTTTACGTTTAGGAGAAACTTTGGATCTGGAGCTCGAGAATCGCAAATGGTGAGTCGCAGGATATGAGTCCTGAAGCTTCCACATGCCGGTGCAAGCAACCTCTCCCTCGGAACCATCGTCCGACTGAGATCCTCCTGTCAATAGCTCCGGAAGGGCGCGCAACGTGCCGCCGCGAAGCACAGTCTCAACTGCCGCTTGGCAAACTTTCCAGTTTCCAGTCCACAACAGTCCCACGGCACCGTTTACAGGATTCACCGTTCTACCACATGCTTCGAATAGCAGAGACTGAAACAACGCTGAAACAGAAAACAGAAAGACAACTATCAAAACAAAGATCTGAAAGTACAAAAGAGAAAGAAAGCAGCGAGTCAGTCCAGTCGGGTCAAGTACTTACCAGGACGCTGGTTATGAGGTACAGCCGATATAAAGGACATGAGGCCGGCGCGACCGAAGAACTTGGCGACGAAAACGGTGGCATGGCCTTGAGCTTCTGGGCTCTCGATCCACTGCAGGCACGGACGTAAAATACACGTCTCACTGCACCCTTTTCGCAGCACTCTGCAACCGTTGCAACTCATTATTCCCAAAAAATCACATCAAAGAAACCGAAACGACCTAATTAGATCAAAAAAGATACGCAGATAGATACAGACGATGACAAAGATCAGAGAGTAAAGAGAAGGAAAATGGAGAAATGAAGGAAGGTCGTAATGGAGTGGAGAGGATGTAATATATATAGAGAGAGTAATGGGGAGTATGGGTCTAACTGGGGTTGAGTTAGATTCGGGAAAGTGAGTTAGTGAGTGTTGGTGTAGTGCATATAATAAACTCTATAATGTATATGTAACTGTGAGTGTATGTATATGTACGGTGAGAGTTTAGATTCCAAAGACTTGGGCGCGAGCGGCTCCGTGTCTCCGCGGACGGTTGTCCCTCCGCCGTCCGATTCTCTTCTTTTTTGGTGCTCGTGTTTTGAGTGGCTATTGCTGGGCTTCCACTTTCATCATTTCTCTATTTTCGTTCAAATATATGCATATTATATACTCTTTCGAATAAATTATGCATTTTAACAAAATATTAATTAGTAATTTATATCTAAGTGTTCGACCCATTGTCCCTTAACATGTAAGGCACCCCCCAAGAGTTTAAGGATATTTTAGTGTCCTCTAGCAGTGAAGGGTACTTTGCTCTTTAGGAGTGAACTAATTGGTTGCCGGACTTCATTCTACTGTCTCACCTATAGTAGATCACGGTTTGACTCACATACGATTTACATAAAATTTACAATAGAGATCGAGAAAATATCACTCAAATTTAAAGGTAAATTTTATCATTTGATAATTAGGTTGATCATATTTTATAGAGCAAGTGTTAACTCGTCAAACAAATGTATAATCATAAGCTAACGATGACAAAGATGAAGATGCATTCTTAGATGTATGACTTTACTAGAAAATATAAGATCAAGAATAAAGTGGTAAAAAATAAATTAAAAGTAATTAATATTATTAAAAAATTAAGAAAGACAAGACTTAAGTAGTTTGGAGGTGTTAAGAAAAAATACCTATACGCTCTAATGAAAAGATATGAGAAGATTATATTTAGAGATTATAATTGGAAAAAAAAAAAGGCTTGAGAAGAATTGGAGAGAGGTAATGAAGAGCAATATGACTCTGTTGAAATTTATCGAAGACATAACTTACAATAGAAAACTTTAGCGTGATCTCATATAAAGAAATCTTTGTCGTTTTTATAGGTCTTTTAATATTTTTCTCTCATATTTAGCCTAAACATTTAATTTATGTAGTATTTGTCTTTTAGTGATTTACATTTTCCGAATTAGGTTCTTTTATTATTATTATTATTTTATATTTTTATTTAATTTATTCATAAATGATCTTTCTACTAGTTAAAAGTAAGGTTGCATATTATTAAACCTTTTTGAACCTTGCATAGTAGAGAAATTTTGTTGTAGAAAATTTTATTGATTGCAAAATAATATCTCGTATCAAGCTGAAGATTTATTCAGTGTACATTTAAAAAATAGCAACTACAGATTATTCTATTTAAAAAAAATCTAGCTAAAATGAGTGTGGTGAGCGAGCGTGCGTGGGTGGGGAGGTGCACATTTAATTTGTATGAATGGATACCTAAGCATGAGGTTGGGATGGCATGCACATGTATGGACAGCGGAGAGGTTGGAGTTGGACTTTGGAGTAGGTGGGGTCTTAGATAAAATGTTAGATAATGGGGTTGAGCAGAGGAGATAAAGGTTAGTTTTATCGGCTTAATCATTGAGGGGGGACTTGGTGCAAGATTGGGAAACATAGCCATTGTTATCTATGCAGTTTTAGATAGTAATTATTTTTCCAACAGTGTCAGTTGTAAGGGATTATTGAAATTGCAGTTTGTAACTATCATAGAAGTAAGACATACTTAGTAAATTATCAATTACTTTCAAAAATTTTGTTTAGTTGGTATTGTAAAAATAATGTTATATTTTCATTCAATCGCAATGTGAAATTTTAATCGCAATATGCTTCTACAATAATAATAATAATAACTCGGTAAAAATTATGCTAAAATACGAAATTTAAAAATTTTCAGTTTTACGTAACTTTACCCTTAATTATCAGAGAGACCATTAAAACAAAAAATCATATTAATCAAATTAAAACAGTAATATTGGAAGAATTTTTTTAAAAATATATAGGCTTTGTTTGGCAATTAACTGATTGCACTAACTATTAGCTGATAACTGATTATATCAGCTGTTTTGACGAGCGAATCATATTAGTTGTTTGTTAGAGATATTTGGTACAAATAGTTGTTTAATATTATCTGTTTATGTTTAAAATGACTTATAAAGACATGACTTTAAAAAAATTATAATAATATGAATATTATATATCTTAGTATTTCGTTAAATATTCTTAGTAAAGAATAATAAATTATTTAATGAATTAATAAATTAGAGTTAAATAAAAATTTTAATCTAATCAAAATTTAATATATTTTTATTTATGATTTATAACTTTTTGAATTATTAAAATAAATAAAAAAAGTTAAATTATTTAAATTAATAAAGACAGGGAAAGCAAATTTTACAAATTAATTATTATTATTAATTGTTGAATGATGAATACGAGTGAGGTTTGAGTCTTACAAGAAAGAAATAAAATGCCTACATAACTTCCAAAACAAATAATTGCAATATGGTACATAAAAAAAGAATTAATTAAGGGCACAATCGTCAGTCAAATAAATATTTAACAACTGATATCATAAAATGTTAATCCTCTTGAGCTTTTTAAAAATTAGATAATTAGATTCAATCAGTCCACTCAATCAATTAATTACCAAACACTAAAAACAATTAGTTAATAAAGTTAATTAACTAAATATATTCAATAAGCTATTTTTTATCTGATCAACTAATAACTAAACAGGGCCATAACATGTAAAAATAGGAAGACTGTAGAGTTTGCTTACATCATTTCATCGATCAGCCATATGAAAGGAAAAGCTTACAACTTTTTTCTGCATTTAATAAGATCAAATAATGCCTTCACCTGGCAAGGTGCACCCTTCTTCTCAATTACCTACCAAACCCTAAAGTAACAATTACCTACCAAGCCCTAAAGTTGAAAGCAAGCTATATATTATTGTACCTTCCCAAATTTTATATATTAATTAAATTTTTACTAAGTACTGTTAAATTTTTTTAGGCCCTATATATTATTTAGATTTTTACTGAGTTGTTGATGTTATTGTTGTTACTGTTACTCTTACTATTACTGTTGTTGCTGTAACTGTCATTATTGTTAAACCTTAGAAATCCCTGAATTAATTATTACTTTATGTGTTAAAAAAGCATGTTTATGGGTGGCTGATGCAACTCTGAGTTGTCGTTTCTCCTTTAACAGCAAATTAACTATCTAATACGAAAAATGGGTCTCCTGAAGGATTAATGTGCCATGACTTTTCGCAGTGTACATGCATGTATAAGCATATTGAGTGTCTGGGTGTATGAATGGGTGTGCATGGGCTAAAGGTATGCGAAAGATTCGGATTCTTTAATTTTTTATCATCTAATATAATCTAAGAGTTTGATTCTAATAAACAAAATTTACTTTAATTGCGTGTGTATATCCTGACCCCTGAGCGGTGGATTCTTATCGGAGATGTCACGGTCGTGGAGGACGTGGCATCCTTATCCTCACATACCTATCGTCACCATCTTCGTCAGTTGCCTGTTTTCTGTGGTTGTTGTAGCCTATATATTGTTTATGTCATACTGTAGTGTTCCTAGTGGGGACATAGTATCACGACCAATGATTCAAAAGTTTGATAATATTGATTGATTAAATTATAAAAATTTTGAATTATTTATTTTTTAATTTAATTTTTAACTTTTCAGTTTGATTTATTTTAATAACTTTTATTATCAGAAATTAATTAATTAGTCGAGTTTTGTAAATTAATAAATTTTTATAAATTAAAACAAATAAAATAATTTTTATTTAATAATTTATTTTTTCAATTAAACTTTAAATTCTTGAATAACCAATGACAGTCTCTTTAAATCATATTTTAAATTATTTAATTTTATTTAATCTTTAGCCGATTTTATGATTGTCTAATACAAATTAAATTTTTTAAACTATAAACTTCTTATGTTATGGTCTGTTTTTAAAATATTGGCTACGACCATGAGCTAATCGTTTGTTTTTTTAACCTTTTTTATTGGAGTATTGAATATATATTTTTAGATTACTTATCATCTGGTTGATTATGTGTTTGACTAAGAGTTGACCAGTGGTCAAAGTTTGACTTGAAAAAAGGTGAAAGTCAAAATTAAAAATATTAATGAAAATAAATGATATTGCTTGAGGCTTTTATATGGTGCTGATATTTTTCATATGGGTGTTTTTATTGAGAAGAAAAAACAAATGAATTAAAAGTTAAATTTATTTTTGGATCATTAGATAAAAGGAAAAAGTTATTAAGGAACCACATGACATTAATTACCACCTAACACTCTTTTCTTCACCAAAGATAACCAAGAACAACCCTCCTCTACTTACCGAGACAGGGTCAATGGGTGATCAAAAAGGCCCATGGCCTAGGGTGGTTACCTTCGTTGCACTAAGGAGGGGTGCCTCCCTAAGGTCTCCTCGACGATGGAGAGCCTATGTCATAATTTGTGAACAAGCCTCCTCCTTTCTTCTCCTTTTGTTTTCATTTTCTTTCATTTTTAAGCCAACTTTTTTGACTTTTAACCCCCAAATCACCTATTAAACACTAAATCATCAACCTAGGATCCCTTAACTCACCATATTAACAAAAAGTTTAGAAAAAGATGAATAAAAAGTATATGAGTGTTCTTGATGAATAGTGTCCTAAAATTTATAAGGTAAGTTAATAGAGTTTTGATTATTTTTTTAGTACATGATTTTGGTGTAGTTGCATGCATTGATGAATAAAATGCAAGAAATTGAATGTTAATGCAATAGTATGAAGATAAAGAAGAGGAATTGAAGGAGAGAGAGAAAGAGAAGTAATAAGGAATTGTTGGTGAAATTGAAATTGATGAAAGCTTAATTTAAAAATTTGGACATCAATTTAGTATGCGCTCTTGCAATTCTATTTTTTCCTAAAAATTGTGTATTAGATAATTTAAGGTTCTTGAGTAAAATTGGGAGTTTATGAAATTGTTATTAAAAATATTTAATTGGATTGTAAATGAAGCAATATATATGATTAATTTGGATTTTGGAATTATAATATGTACTTTTCCCAATTGACATACATATGTTGAATTTAAAATTTTGATATACATATTATTTGACTAATTGGTAAGATGAATATGTCTTGAATATTGTATGAACTAAACTAAAACCAATAACGGAAGGAAAAAAATGACATTAATAAGTGACATTTGTTTTGGTCGAATATGCAATAACATGAATCGACTATTATGAGTGTATATCATTAAATTTCAATAGAATTTAATTAGATTTACCCCTAGTAAATATATAGGAATTAGAGGAATGTGATAAGGTTGGCATGCTAAATAGGGAGTTAGAAGTACTGCATCATGAGATACGTTAACAAACTGTATGACTCTGAGAGCTCGGTTCCGATGTAAGCTATTTGATTTGTGTTATGAACTGCATGGTTCTGAGAGTTCAGTCTCAATATGTAAATAAAAAAATAAAAGACCGTATGGTTCTGAGAACCCAATCCTGCATTTTAAAATCTCACTTATCTGGCTTGGCAATACAATTCTTTGGATTTTACTTTGGGGTAATTACTATATATATATAAATGTGTGTGTGTGTGAGAGAGAGAGAGACTAATGAGTAAGGATCTTCAAATGAAAATAGTAATTGATTGTAAATTAAATTGTACAACTTATTCATCATTGTGTAATTAGATATAAATTATTAAAATAGATACATGATTATATTTTATAACTTGATTTTAAATGCCTATTTATGCTTAGAAATAAATGAAGATATTTATATTTGAAAAAATTATATATTATACATGTTATGGTTGAATGAATTGAATTAAATGAGAAATGAAATTACTTGAACACCAATAATCTTATAGCTTAGCTTGTGGATTTTCTTTCCGCATGCAGGTTTTGAAGAGAATCAGAAGAAAGTTGTGGTAGATCTACTACAAAACAAGAGTCACATAAAGGATCTCGAAAGATTTAGAGGTGGATGTACTACCAATTTTTTATTTTTTATTTTGGTTATAACATGTACACATAAAAAAAGTGAAGGATCTTACAGGATTTTATTGCAAATTATATATGAACACATGAAAGTTGTGTATGAAATCTGGATTAGATGTGTCGAAATGTATTGGAAGATGGGTAAATTATTTTGTCAAAGAGTTTGACATGAGATGAGTAGTTTAGTAACGTGTATGAGAAGTGTATTGAAGTTTCTTAAAGAAAGTTTTAAGTAAATATAGAGGAAACCTTGTCAAATTTTTTATAAAATGAATAGTAATTGCTAGAATAATGAGGTGTTAAATAGAGAATGTTGTAGTTTGAAATGTTAGGTATGTAAGAATATGGTAACACTCAATATGTTGATTCCATTATCGAGTAACACCATTAAAACAGAAACCCTAAACACTTATATACATCAGAATTAATTAAGTTTAACTAAACAACATCATTTTAAGATTGAAATTTTTAAATCAATCTCATTGCCTAAATCGTTGGAATTGAAAACCTTAAATCATTTCGTTCTCACACAGAAAGAAAGAGGACTGAGGGTGACAAATTGAGATTTTTTTCAGATCGTTAGAAATTGTGTCATTGTCATCTAGCACCAGCATGATTAAGTGTCATTGTCTTCTCGCATTAGCATGATAAGAGACGTTAACGAAAATATAAACGTCAGGTCGAAAGTGAAAAAAATTGAAAGTTTGAGTATTTAATTGTCATTTTTAAGTTCAGGTTATAATTGTAAAATTGAGTAAAGTTTGAATTTTTTTTGTAATTAACCCTTAAATAAATATTGTCAATATTTTATACCTAATATTAATTTTGAAAACTTATATATAATTATTTTAAAATTTAAAGACAATTATATTTTAAAAGTTAAAGACTCTTTTATAATTTAACAATTTAACAAAAATCTAAAACTTTAAAATTATAAAATTAGTTTTTTTATTATAATATATATTTAAATTGTATCTAAAGTTTGCGGTTCAATGAAACTTTTACCGGGTGTTGTGGTGAGATTGTTATTGTTATTATTGTAGTAACATGATTTAACTGACAAAAAAAATACATGTAATTTTTATTATCTTTTATAATAATTAAACACAATTAATTTTTATTATTTATAATGTATTTATAATAAAAATATACTCTTACTTTTCAACATTATGCTCTTTTGTCAATGTATAAAAAGTACGTTGCAATCAGATATTGGCTCTTAACCTTACGTACTTATCATCAGAAAAAGGTTCCGAGTACGAACAAAAGCCGCCTGCAATGAGCTGGTCGACACGAACCACTCAAATTCTTATCATTGCGTGTATGGGATTCAGGAACTAAACGTGAAGCCGTCGTTGTACATCCTGTCAAGTACTTGTACCATAAACCCTATGAACAGTAAATTGGGACCATTCATTCAAGAAGGTCAAAGAGAGGAAATATTTTCTGTATGAGACCAACAAGTGCTCAAATCATATTGGAACCTTACAGGGCCAATATCTCTAAGATTCCGATTTGTGGGGTCGCCATTGAAAGGCGGTTTGGATTTAATAAAACATAATAAAAATATTGTAATTGATACTAAAGGAGATCTAATCCGGTTGGATGAGCCTGAAGCTACTTTCACGTCCGGAAATGATGGGTGCCTTGTGTCCGGTATTGCAGTACAGTTGTTGCGTTTGCCTCGTACCAATTACATAAACGGCGATTTATCTAGGACGATTACGTCAACAGAGTACCATGTTTAATCAAATCAAATACGAGTTACCACTCAAGTTTAAGCTTTTCATGGTAAAGTTAAAAAGCTTTCCACTGTCTATTTTCTTACTGTTATCTATTGGACATTGTGACACTGTAAAAAGATTCTAGAAATATTCCACTTTACATCAAATTTGGTGTAAAAATTTGGTGTAATGGTTGGAGATGGCCTAACCTCCAAGAATCTGTGTCAAAGGTTCTGTTAATTTTGGCTGGTAGTCCGTCCATTGAGGAACAGGAAAAGAAAATCACAGTCTGTGGGGCCAATCATGCCTGTCAAGCTTCGACCTGAGATTCAGTCATTCAGAGCAATAATATAGGCTTTTGAGCCAACCCTTGTCTGTTCTTGCTCTTTCAACCAAAAACATTGAAAATTTGGCATAGCCATGGCTAAAAAATGTGGTGCACGAATGGTCTTTCCCATAGACGTTAAGAGGAAGCCATGGGAGCAGAAACTTCCGCTTCACAACCGGTGGCACCCGGAGATACCTCCGGTCGCTGAGGTCAAAGTCGGCGAGCTTTTCAGGGTTGAGATGGTGGACTTCAGTGGCGGTCTTATCACTCAAGAGTTCACTGCAAATGATATCAAACACGCTGATCCATCTATTGTGAGTAGTAGCCTTACTTCCCTTTCTATTTTCAACCTTCAGTAGTCGTTATTTAAAGGCCTAACCTTAGTGACAGATTCGAGCTCGCAAAAGCTGTTGAATAATCCTACTCCTTGCACTTGGGTTTATTTGTTCTCTTTCTTTCACCTTTAGACGTTGTAGAACAATTAAAGTTCTTATCGTCTTTCCTCTTCTCCTGTGTCACAAGTTTTCTCTGACTAGTTCCTGAATTCAGATGCCTGCAGCCTGTTAGTCCTCTATACAGTAGGAAAGTGAATGGACAACTGGTTTGTCTTCTACTGAAGCAAAGGTTATAGACCATTGGAGAAATTGTCAGTACTCTTACCATTTGTCTTCATCTATCTAGTGCACGTCAACGCTTTTGTTGCCATTTGATTAGCTTAATATGCTTACTTGTTACTACCCATAAAAAATTGGCCTACTCTCCCTGCTTTTCTACTGCTCAATTCATCCAATGGCTCCTTCAACTCCTAGACTTGCAGTACCAATAGACTTGAAGAAAAAGCCATGGGAGCAAGAATGTCCTCTTCATAATAGATGGCATCCTGATATACCACCAGTCTGTGAGGTTAGGGATGGTGAGTTCTTTAGGGTGGAGATGGTAGATTGGACTGGAGGTAGTATTAAAGATGATGGTTCTGCAATTGATGTAAAAGGCATAGACCTATCTGCTGTAAGTTCTACTTTATATTACTCTAGTTCATAACTCTAGATTAGAGTGCATGATATGGTCTGCCCCAATTTGTAATCAAGAATCAAGCAGTTTGAAAAGCTCTCAGAGATAAAAAGTTGCAGAGATCATGAACTATGTCTACCCATATATGAAAAAAGACACATAAGAATCCATGTTTACTTCCTGTGTTCATGCTTTTTCTTTCTCGCTTACATGGTAGAGCGTTTTAACAAGTCTAATTTCTTATAGAACACTATTACCAAAACATGACAAGGAATTGGCTGAAGTTCCAATGTAGTCCAGTTCACGAATTGTCATAGACGATATCACTTCGCTTCTGTCATCTACTATCCAAACAAGACAATTTCTCTTTTTGACGAACAATTCCATTTGGTTAGCCTGATAAATGTAGAGTCATTGTAAAATACAGTTGCTAAATCCTGTATCTTTGTTCCTTCAACTATGGCTCCTTCGACTCCTAGAGTAGTTGTCCCGATAGACTTGAAGAGGAAGCCATATGAGCAATCAATACCTCTTCATAACCGATGGCATCCTGAGATACCCCCAGTTGGTGAGGTTAAAGTTGGCGAATTTTTAGAGTAGAAATGGTAAATAGTTGTGGAGGGAGTATTAAAGATGATAGTTCTGCAATTGATGTGAAATTCGTAGACCCTTCAATTGTAAGGTTCCATGTTACTGGTAGTTCAGAAGCTATGTTCTGTAGATTGCATTTACATGATAGTTCTGAAGTAACACACGTTTAGGGATTGATAATCAGTTCAGGCTCCATTTGGATGTTGAATTAGAATTAGCACTTCAATTTTTATTTCAGAAATGAGAATTTTGTCCATCTATGTTCAAATCTGATAGAAGTTCAAGCTTTCTGAAGTATCAGAAAAACCAATATATGGGATAATGTTCCTGGAAAATGGTGCAGGTGCATTACTTAAGTGGACCAATTCGAGTGGTTGACAAGGATGGGATAGCAGCCAAGCCAGGTGATCTTCTCGTGGTTGAGATATGCAACTTGGGTCCTCTTCCTGGAGATGAATGGGGATTTACAGCTATATTTGACAGGGAAAATGGAGGTGGTTTCTTGACTGACCATTTCCCCTGTGCATCCAAAGCTATTTGGTATTTTGAAGGAATATATGCCTACTCTCCTCATATACCAGGTAATCTGGCTGCATTCTCTTAAGTGTTTGTTTCTTTGGGCTGTGACTTGAGACGAACGGACCTTGAATCGTTAATTCTGTACGCATAAGGGGTAAGATTCCCAGGTTTAACTCATCCTGGAATAATTGGGACTGCACCTTCAATGGAACTCCTCAACATATGGAACGAAAGAGAGAGAGACGTTGAAGAAAATGGCCTCAAATCTCTGAAACTCTGCGAGGTTCTGCATTCAAGGCCATTGGCAAATTTGCCATCACCTAAAGGCTGTCACCTAGGAAAGGTAATATTCCGGAATTTGCTAAGTTAACCAACACATACCAGCATTTTAGACTCAACAGTCTAGGAGATAAACTGGTTTGAGAACAGTGGTCAGATAGATTCGACTAGTTGTGGAGATTAAGAATTCTAATACCTATTTGTTAGTGATAATCTTTAGATCCAAAAGGATACTCCTGAATGGGAAAGGATAGCCGGGGAAGCAGCAAGAACAATTCCAGGAAGAGAAAATGGAGGAAACTGTGACATCAAAAATCTTAGCGGAGGCTCAAAAATATACTTACCAGTATTTGTAGATGGAGCCAATTTTAGCACCGGTGATATGCACTTTTCTCAGGGCGATGGCGAAATCTCATTCTGTGGAGCAATTGAGATGAGTGGATTCCTAGAGCTCAAGTAAGATTATACCTGTGTTACTACTTCCTTGTACCTTAATATGCTTTATCTGCATTAAACCTTGCTCGGACCCAACATTAAGCACTTCTATCCTTAACAAGTCATTATACTGTTCTTTCTATCAACGACAATGGGATCGTAGAGGCTTTCTACGTTCTTTTCATGTAATTTTTTCATAGTTACATTGAGCCCTGACTGACGATACTTGTCGTTTACGCGATCATCAGGTGTGAAATCATAAGGGGAGGAATGAAGGAATACCTTACGCCAATGGGACCAACTCCTCTGCACGTGAATCCCATCTTTGAAATAGGGCCTGTGGAGCCGAGGTTTTCAGAGTGGTTGGTGTTTGAGGGCATCAGCGTCGACGAAGGTGGGAGGCAGCATTTCCTGGATGCTAGTGTTGCTTACAAACGAGCAGCTCTCAATGCCATTGACTATCTTTCCAAATTTGGCTACTCTAAGGAACAGGTACATGGCTTCTCTTAATCATCAATTTTTTTATAGTTATATGTGAAAATGTGCAGCTTCACTAGTAGTCGATTGGCTAACAAGATAATTACTGAAATAAAAAGAAAAAAAACTGAAGCTTTAGAGCTCTAAGTTGTCCTGAAAATTTGTTGTGTTGCTTGTTTACTATGTTCAGATGTATCTTCTGCTATCCTGCTGCCCATGCGAAGGAAGGATTTCAGGAATAGTTGATGCTCCTAATGCTATGGCAACTCTAGCAATTCCAACAGCTATATTTGATCAGGTTTGTTGGTTGCATCTTCGCTTCAGGTTTCTTTACTCACTAGCCAACTTCGCTTTTGCATAATAAGATCGCTGACATGTGTAGGATATTCGTCCGAAGACCGACAAGGTACCTCTCGGCCCCCGGGTTACAAGGACACCAGATGTCTTGAAATGCACTTACGATGGAAATTTACCTATTACAAAGAATCTAGCCACCATGACATGAAGCTAAAACTGATACGCTTTCAGATCGGTATCAGATGATTGGTGCATACGTCTTCCAAGTATGCTGGAATCTGTTGTAATATTGTTATGCAGCTACAAGAATGTTGTTACATTTTTCAGGCATCCTAGCAATAAAGTATGCCAAGAATGAACACTAAACTAAGTTACACTTTGATGGTTAGAAGATAACATTTCACCTATATAGTTCAAAAAGCGAATGTCTGGAAAGTATTAAGCGAAGTCTGTTCCATTACTCTTAAATCTCTAGGTACACCAAACAAAGCACATGAAATGTAAACCAATGTCAGCAAAAATGGAAATGAGTAATTTCCCCATTGAAACTAAACTTCTTAGTTGATGAGATTGACCTAATATTCTTATGAATCTACTCTTAAAGACAACAGAGTTCTACTCTAAAAAACTAGATTTTCCCGTGCCAAATGAGGAGAAAACAAGAGGATGCCACCAATTAGCTGCCATATTTTCCCCTCAAGAAAGCTAACTCAAGGACAAAACTTTATGGTTCTTCAAACCTAAACATAAATGTTAAGACTAGCCAACACGGATTTCATCCTTTTAATAGTAGATTGACAAAGTCCGATGATGTTGGAGAGATGGAGATTGCACGCCAAATGCCCAAAGCCAAAGGTCCAACTCCACACTCAACACCTGAAAGAAGTATCAACCACTAAAAACCAAGAATTCCAAAATATAAGAAAGTTCAAAAAGCATCTGTTTAAGGATGGCAGTTACTCCCTGCAACAGTTGAGATTGGAAAAAAAGAAGTTGCTCGCGTGGTGAAAACAATATAGGAAAAAGGAAGAAATAAGACACTTAAATGATACCTGCTTTCCTGTTTTCACACGAATCAAGTCCCTCATTTTCTCCACAGCATATATGGAGCAGGCCCGCAACTCAACCTCCTCCTCACTGCCTGAAGCTATTACTCCATTGTAACCAATTATACTGGCAAGCTTTGAACTATATTTCAGAACACCAAGTTGACGTAGCATTGCAGGCACTATGTAATCTGCAAATATTGTGACTGAACTAATGTCGTGAAACTCTCCATATGCTTGGCCCTTGAATGCACCATACAAATCCGCTGCAAATATTTGAGCTCTTTTATAGAAGAATACTTGGCGGCCTTTGTAGATTGAGTGGTCTCGAAAACCTGACAAAAACCACCAATGTGATTTGTTAAAACCAGGTAAAGAAATAGCTATATTTAATGGAAGCTAAACGAATACGTACCAGGAAAGTGACTGGTAATAGTAGCAACAAGCTTTGCAGCTGATTTCCCACATGAATCAACAAGATTGCATGCTTTACCTCCAAAACTTCTTTCTAGCTCAAAACCAACCTGGTAATGAAATGTAGCAATATCAAACAACCAATCTGTTTAGTGACTAAGGTCACAAGTGTTCAATAGAGAAATAGAACTCATGAAGGACAAATATTGGTCCTCACATTAATATATGACAATTTAAAGCTTTTAAGTGTAAAAGAAAACCTCATGTAGTAGCCGTATTCTTTCCCCCTCCAAAGGAAGTGGTCTGGGCCATTTCAATAGCTCACGTAATTCAGGACCTGAAAAGCCACAGACAAGCATGAAATTGGTTTGGAAAGTGAATCAAACAATAGCTTATTGGGCTTCTTCTATTAAAGGCTCCACTTTTAAGCAAAAGAAAGTCAATTCATCATCTGATCGATCTTACAACATAAGTATGTATCACAATTCTCAAAATGCTCTGCAAACTCCAAACTATTTTATGGGATTCTTTTTGATGTATGGATATCTAGTACGTACTTTATGCTTCGAGTTGACATATAGGGATGAAAACTATCTAAATGAGAAAGTACCTGTGAACTTCTGCAGACGATCAGCATCAAACACAGACTTATCATTCTTTAAAGCTGCCTTTAAACCCGAAGCTAGATGATCATAGCTCAAATCCTCATCTGTTTAGAAAGGGAGAAGAAAAAAAAATTACTTTCAAAGGATCTACGTACCGGTTGCATCGTAAAGTTCAAAAATAGCAAAAAGTTCTTGGGGATTTTGGGATCTGAATAAGGAATTCGCATAACCACTCAGCTCATTGTAACTTATATGGAAAATTTGGGTGCCTCGAGCATTTCATGAGGTATACTTATCAACTCAGTTTGTCATGGATCAAAATACTGGAGTATTTGGAATCCCATGTACAACATTTTACTACTCTAAAGCACAAGAAGTACATGTTTAAAACCATGTGTGAGCCTTTAACAAAATTAGAGGTCAAAGGATGGGTCAAATTACTATGAAAAGGCACATTGACAGAGCACGTACATTCCAAAGATTAGACAATTCTGTGTTTCATCTTCCCGGTACTTTTCTTATGAAAAACAATCCAAGAAAAGTAACAGCAGAAACCCGCCGGTAATCTTTCCAAAATCTAAGTTTCTAACCATATAGGCACTTCCTCTGGCACCAAAATGCTTAAAAGCACTCTTACCTCATTTATTCCAAAAAGTACTAAGCCAACTAAAAGAAAATTCTCAAGAGTTACGTACCAGGCCAAAAACAAAAATTCAAAGCATCAAGAACAAGCAAGTACTGAACGGTGAGAGGACCGCCGTCGAAGTAGTGAATGCCTTCGAAATCCCACTTTATTTGCGGAATCTTATCTCCGATAGTCTCCACTACCTTCTCGATTCCTGCAACTCAGACGCAACTTCCCGTTCTTCTCCTCAAAAACCCAACGCAAAAAACAAAAACTAAAAAAAACATTAAAAACTCGACAATGCTAGTGAGTGACGTATACGAAACCTGCCGAGTCCACGATGACGTGAGATGACTGTCCGGCGACCCAGGCGGCGGTGGCTCTGACCTCTTCCATGGCCGACGTCGGCTTCGGAGCGTATTGTTGTTGTCCCGCGCTTTCCAACCCTAGTTTCGCGTCAAAACCAAAAGAATCCATTTTTATTAAAAAAAATTATGTGAAAAAAATTGAAAACATCATAATCGTGTCCGTAATTGCTTCGAAGTTTCACGCTTTCTGTTGTCAGTTCACGTAGTCTCTCCTCTATTCTTGGACTGTGTTTTGTCCACGGAATTTTCCGTATAACGAAAATTGATTCACGTGCGAAAGTCCATGCGTGGGTTGCACTCGGTTGTGGTCCGTCACGCTGTTGGTTTTACTTTTTTGAGTTGTGGTGTATATCAGTCGCCAGGACAGCGGGTGAGGATAAGCTCGTAGGTTCGGCCTATGTCGGCTTGGAATCTTGGTTTGGATTTTGGTTTGATAATGTGGGCCCCACAAATCCTATGAACCATAGAACAGTGGAGTTTCGGCTCGACTTTTAACTTTTATTAATGGATTAGGGACTTAGGGCCCAAATATGACTGTCCAAAGAGGGAAAATAGCTCATCACAATCTTAGAACATCTTGATTAGCCATTAAAAATTATACTTAATAGTTGGTTAAGTATAATTTATAAAAAATTATAAAATTGAGAATAAATGATAAATGAATAGAACTTAAAATTAAATTTAATATTAATATTTGATAGTATAATAAGAATAATAAAAAATAAAAAATAAAAAATATATTTATACCTTTAATTTTTATTGCAAGTCTCCATCAAACAAATAAATATTAAATATTGTGTTTTTTAATTTTTTAAAAAGAAAATTTAAAAAACAGAACATGAAATCAAATTTCAACGATAATGAACCAAATGATTCCTCAAAATATGATACTAACACCTCTATGATATTTTATGTCCAAGTAGGTAAATGATAATATAAATTATACGGTTATGCTTAGGTAATCTACAAGCATTTTTAAATTTAAGTGGATAAGTTTTGGATTCTTAAAACAACCGAAGCATCCTATGATGCTTTGTTTGTGAGGACGTTGCGTTGACACGTTCTGCTGACGATAGTAACAGCATAGGAATAGGATCTTCAAAAGAATGCGAGTCCTTTTCTTTCCTCTTGGTCGGCAAATACAATTATTAAACCAATTTGTCTTACGCTGCAACAAGAAATCAAGGATAGACAATCCCCATCATTTACAATTGATTTTATCAATTCTGTAAAAGATAGCAAGCAAAGAGAATTTGGGTAGAAAACTCTCGAATATTTCATTTCTATATGAGGGTATATATATACAATCTATATAGGGAAAAACATTGTTGTAACAAATTTCTTAACAACCTACAATAAACTTCTGACAAAAACTTGTAAAGATTAACGAAATGAAAAATAACGTGGATATTTACATTTTGTTTTCTTTTGGAGTTGATGTAATGAATTGTTGTGCTGAAATTTTGTTCATGTGTCGTGAATCTTTGGATTCGTTAGGCTTAATAGCCCCTCCTTAAGTTGGAAAGTGTGTAACCCTAACTTGAACAAAATTGCTGATAATGTATGTCGAGGCAGGGCCTTGGTGAAGGCATCGGCTAATTGATGCTTGGAGGATAGGTGACTCGTTTGGAGAAATCCATCACGAACAACGTTGCGGACAAGATGACAATCAATGTCATGATGCTTGGTTCGTTCGTGGAAAACCGGATTATTGGAGCTGTGCACAGTCGCCATGTTGTCGCATCGAAGTGGGATTGGAAGTGAAATTGTGATGAGAAAGTCCCGTAAGATGTAACTCAACCATTTAATTTCATAGAATGTGCTCGCCATGCTAGGGTATTTGGCTTTTGTGGACGATCTGCTCACCGTTTGTTGTTTTTGGGTTTTCCAGGATATTAATAAGGAACCATAAAAAATGCAGAATCCAGTTAAGGATTTCCTTATGAACTTGCAACTTGCCCAATCAGCGTCGGTAAATGTGTGCAGTGAGGGACCAATATTAGTGGAGTAAAGTAGAGCCTTTGAAACTGTCCCGGCTAAGTAATGCAGTACATGTTGCATTGCCTTCCAATGTGTTTCTCTAGGAGCAGCAATGAATTGACTTAGCTGTTGAGTAGTAAAATTAATGTTTGGGTGTGTAAAATTCAAGTATAGGAGCTGTCCAACAACACGTCTATATTTCTTAGGATCTGAAAAAATTGACTATATTGAGAATTCGTTCGGATCACGGAAGAGAATTTGAGAATATAAGCTTTAATGATTTTTGTGATGAGTATGACATCATACAAGAATTTTCAGCACCCAAGACTCCACAACAAAATGGAGTCGCTGAAAGGAAAAATAAAAAACGTCAAGAGATGGCCAAATCTATGTTAAATGGAAGTAAAGTGTCTGTACAATTTTGGGTCGAAGCGGTTAACATAGCATGGTACATATGTAACAGGGTGTATCTTCGAAACTTTTTGAACAAAACGTCATATGAACTTGGAAGGGAAAGAAACCAGATGTAGGTTACTTTCATATTTTCGAAAGTAAGTGTTATATTTTTAGAGATCGGGAACAGCTTGGAAAATGCGAGAGCAAAAATGATGAAGGAATTTTCATTGGCTATTCAACTCATAGTAAAGCTTACCGAGTATACAATCAAAGAACAAAGAAAATGCAAGAGTCCATAAATGTTGTGATAGATGATGCATCTTTATTGAATGGACAAGTGGCAGAAGAAAATCAACGTAATCAACCATCCAGATCAGCCCAAACAAGTAGCAAGACGAGATTAAAGAATTGCCCAGATCTGCAGTTAGTTGCTGCTGAGGAAGTAACTGCGCAAACTGAAGAACTTTTAGTTACTTCGGATGATGAATTGCCCAAAACTCTAGAAGCTGATTTAAACCGGGATTCTTTATCTCGAATCCGAATAAATCATCTAGTAGAAAACGTCATTGGAGATGTTAGCGAAAGAAGAAAAATAAGAGAAAGAAAAAGGGTTGATTATTGAGAACTTGCAGGATAATTGTGTTACACATCTTCATTCGAGCTAAAGAGCTTTAAAGAAGCACAACAAGATGAATTCTGGACAGCAGCTATGCAAGAAGAATTGATTCAGTTTGCACAGAATGATGTATGGGAATTAGTGCCAAGACCATCAGATACTAATGTAATTTGAACAAAATGGGTGTTTCAGAATAAAACAGATGAGCAGGGTAATGTTACCAGAAATAAAGTAAGGCAAGTAGCTCAGGGATACTCTTAGGTGGAAGGTATTGACTTCGATGAAACTTTTGCACCGGTGGCACGACTTGAATCTATCAGACTATTATTGGGCATAGCATGTGTAAAGCGGTTTAAGCTTTATCAGATGGATGTAAAGAGTGCATTTTTAAACGGAT
>JANZXP010000196.1:3715131-3733171 GCA_027576715.1 Erythroxylum flavicans | reverse complement strand
CAATGGCAGAAGAACTTCAAGCTCTCACTAGTACTAATACATGGGAAGTGGTTGACTTACCTCCAAAGAAGTCTATAGTTGGCTGTAAATGGGTCTATAAAATCAAGACTCGAGCAGATGGTTCCATAGAAAGGTATAAAGCCAGACTTGTTGCCAAAGGTTTCACACAGGAATATGGAATTGATTATGAAGAAACTTTTGCTCCTGTTGCTCGCCTCACATCTGTACGCAGCCTCATAGCTATTGCTTCAGCTAAGACTTGGCAGTTATATCAATTGGATGTCAAAAATGCCTTTCTCAATTGTGATCTCTCTGAAGAAGTGTATATGTAACCTCCACCTGGCTATGATTGTCCAACAGGAAAGGTTTGTCGTCTCCGCAAGGCCTTATATGGATTAAAACAGGCACCTCGAGCTTGGTTTTCCAAGTTCAGTTCTACAGTGTCTCAGTTTGGTTTTAAATCCAGCTCCTACGATCATGTCTTATTCATTTGCCACACTTCTAAGGGTCACATTCTTCTTGTCCTTTATGTGGATGACATGATCATTACGGGAGATGATATACAAGGCATTCATGATCTTAAATCCTATCTAAGTCATCAGTTTGAGATGAAAGACCTGGGTGTTTTGAGCTATTTTCTAGGACTTGAAGTCTCCTCCGATTCCTCTGGATATTATTTGTCTCAAACCAAATATGCTACTGATCTTATTTCTCAGGCAGGTTTCACAGACGACAAAATCTGTAGTACCCCCTTAGAGACAAATGCCCATTTCACTATAACTAATGGCATACCTCTTCATGATGCAACTCTCTATCGATAACTTGTAGGCAGTCTTGTCTATCTTACTGTCACTCACCCTGATATAGCATATGCAGTTCATATTGTCAGCCAGTTTATGTCTGCTCCTCGTACAACTCATTTTGCATCAATTCTTTGTATCCTTCGTTATGTCAAGGGTACCTTATTTCATGGCCTTCATTTCTCCAATACTTCATCCCTTGAATTGCGTGCCTATTCTGATACGGATTGGGCAGGTGACCTAACAGACAGACGCTACTCCTGGTTATTGTTTCTTCCTCAGCAATTCTCTTATTTCATGACGTAGCAAAAAGCAGACCGTTGTTTCTCACTCAAATACTGAAGCAGAATACTGAGCACTTGTTGACACTACATCTGAGCTTCTTTGGCTTTGATGGCTTTTACAGGACATGGGTGTCTCTCATTCATTCGCTACTACACTCCATTGTGATAACCGAAGTGCAATCTAGATAGCACACAATGATGTTTTTCATGAACGCACCAAGCATATAGAAAATGATTGTCATTTTATTCGTCATCATGTGCTCCAAGGAACCCTCACGCTTGTTTCGGTCACCTCTCAACAACAAACGCTAGATATATTCACCAAAGCTCATGGGCCACATAAATTTCGTGAACTTGTTTACAAACTTCAGATGACAGACTCTCTACTACCTTGAGTTTGAGGGGGGATGTTAACGTATATAATCCAGTTGTTAATAATATAATTAAGGCTTTATTTTAGGCTTAGTTATAGGCTTAGCTTTAGGCTTAAGCCAAGCTTCTTTCCTAAGTAGGATGTTATTCTTGTGTATAAATAGACCTCTTTGTATTCAGTATACATAGGGATAATATATACAAATTCTCTCAATTCTCTCTTCAAAAAATATACCTACGAAGAGGAGTGTGTTTTCTAATTCTAGAATAAGGGTTGTCTATATGTGATTCTAAGTGTGACCTAAACTAGAAAAGAGAAAATTTATTTAGCTATATCTCTAAAAAAGTTAAAATAGTCTTATGAAAAAACAATGGAACACAAAAATTATAATAACACTCACCAAAACACATAAAAGTCTCAACTACAAATTCAGGTAACAACATGAACATGACATATCATTGGAGAAGGATGGGTTTGACTCATCACAAGAAAATAACAACAATAGATATTGATGAAAATGGGTCTTTCATTGATAGAGAGGGGATCTTCAAGCTTCTTTGGGAGACTGTAACAGTGAAATAAAAAAAAGGAACTAAAGGGACAGAAACAAGTCGAAGTTAGTAAATTTATTCAAATAAAAGGGAAATTTGATTCTTTTGATAGGGACAAAAAAAAAGATGAGATGTAGGTGAATACAATAGTTGGTCAAAAAGAATTTGAACAAAAAAACAGAGATTGTCAATAACCTAAGATGAAATGGCTTATTTTGAAGAAGAATGGAGAAAATGGCCATAAATTGGTGATGACTTAAAAGTGAAGACATTTTTAAGGTTTTCATTAATATGTTAATAACCTCTCTACTAGTTAGGTTTAAGGCTGCATACTACTCGACCTCTTCAGGCCTTACGTGTCAGCGCAATTTCTACTGAATATTGTTGTTGTTGTGTATTAAATGAGAGATTCGGGATTCAAACCAAACTTTTGTTGCAAAACTAGAGTATAAATTTATCTCCATGTTCAAAAATAAGAAAAGATATTATTTTAGTTAAGCCCTTTAAACTCAAATTAAACCTATTAATTTCCATTCTAATGAGGTATGGACCAGTTTACCAAATCCATTTAAAATTACTATAATGGTCAAGTTTATACAAAAAATTAGTCACATTTGTAGAATAACTTCTAATTAAATATTTTTGATAAGTGACATCCTTTGAATTTTTTAATCTATAATTTCACTATAAATTTATAGAATTTTCCCAATTAATTAATTTTAGTGTTCTTGTAAAGTAGTGTCAATGATAATTTCAATATAAATATTTCAAATTTAAATTTAAAATTTATTTTTTAGAAAATTAGAGAAAAAGTAAAGGTACGTTGTTCACTTATTTATGTAAAAGAAATTTCTACTTATTTACATGTGTGAGTTATAGTTAGGAACCTCAACTATCACAAGTCTTCTAGTTCGAAAATCTATTATCAGGTAAGAGAAATAGTGATTTAGATGTGCATATATGTTTGTTTATACAAACATACCCTACAGTCAATTGGTTGATTGTAGTTTAGTAACAACATAATTTAAAGCATTTTTTTATCTTATACATGTATATTACAAATAAAGTTATGATGAGATTATACTTATGAGATTCATTTCATTTATATACTATCTCTGAATTGTTCATAGTCATTATTCTATTAAGATTGGATATTAATTAGAGTGTAAAAAGATTAACACACTTTATGTTTTTCCTTATGAAGGAAGTAATCAATCTTATAAACTAAATTATGAAGATATTTATATGAACATGTAAGTGCTTGTTAGAGAATTGTTTCATTGAACTGACCCTTTACGAGAAATCTATTTGAAATATTACTTGTATGTTTATGAAAATTTTCATTATGATGATTGTATAAATGATCCTTTGACTTGAGATCTCCAAAGTTATCTCATATAGGGATTGCTATATTTTGATATTATTTATGACATATTCTGGTCAAGGGTAGCTTACTCGATAATCATTAGATATAACATAAATTATATAGAGGTAATTGAGTGATCAATAAATGATTCCACTCTAAAGTAACCAGGGAGAATGTTTTGTTATTATCGATTAGTGATGATTAGGGAAATCCTTGGCCAAGGTGAAATGACAATTTGCAAAATAATTTACAAATATCATTAATTAAATCACCTACTAATGGTGGTGAACTAACATGATTGGACTCAAATAGAGTAGAAACTATTTCTATACTCTATATTTAATCAGAACATTATATGATAAAATGATTGAATTATATGAAAAATCATGCATAGAAAGTTTATTCAAGACACTTTGACATTCCTAAATGTTTATGCTGTCATGATCCATTGCTAAATGCCAATCTTGATCTATCAGATTGTTTAATTAGAGAATTAAAGATGAATCGAAGGATTTTAATTTATCTAATCCTAAATATGATTTAAAGTTATTATTTATATCCATTGCCAGCATATTTGAGAATTTAATACACAAATAATGGGTTGAACAGAGAAAAATGTTTTAATCAAGTTGGACTTGGTTGTAAAGTTTGAGAAAGTTTATAATTAAGTATAAGATATTTACTAAATAAGGATCAATATGAGATATTGAGTTTTATTTGGATATAATTGGTATTTAATAGAATTATTTATAATTCTAATTAAAATCTAATTAAAATTATAATTTTATTTCAGTTAAATTACTAAAATATCCAAACCTATTATAAATTGGGTTAGATTTTAAGGAAGCTAGCACTCCTTACCTAACTAGCTTCTATAATACTTGTAGAGTTTTCTCAATATGTTTTGTGGATACCGTTAGAGGTTAGACACTTGTGTGATTATACTAGTAGAAATGAACCAAGTTTTAAAAATGGTTTGAAAGAAATGACAATTAAAATGATCAAATTTTGAAAGAAGGAACAATTACGATTTATGCTATATTATATTTTATGTGTTAATCATTTTATATAATTTAAGTGATCTTAACTTTCAAAAAACTAAACAAAAAAGTTTTGTAAACCATCCTATGAAGTGGATAATACATAGGTTGAAATTTGATTCACACACACACATATATATATATTCAAAGTGTTGCTGGTCATGCCTTTCAAAAAAAAGTGTTGCTGGTACACTTAAAAAGTTTGGATGATTAGATCCCTTTACGAAATGATTCACTATAGAGAATAGATTCTATAGAAAGACTAACCATCAAATAAATGATGAATCCCTATATTAGTTCCCTTAATTATGTCGTCTCACTTAATTTTCTAGTCAATTAAACCTGTATTTTCATATTTCAGACTAAATTGATTCAAATTTGTCTTGTTTACTAATTCTTCACACGTCCACAGGAAGTGGACCCAAGTGACAATTGCCTACCGAATAAGACTTGTAAATAAAAACAAAAGGTTGTCACTGCTTCGACTCATGTGATAATATAAAAAATTGTTTGTGGAGGATTGAACCTATAAACACCTGAATGAGGCTCATATGTGGACTTACTGATGTATATAAATAATAGAGGGCAAGTGGAGATATTCTTGGGAGGAAATTAAAAAACGCAAGCTGTATTCCCGTATGATTGTAGAAACCCTATCTCGTTGCATTTGCAGCACAGATCGAGTTTGAGTTTAGGAGGCAATCCATATATTTTTATAACCTAACAGTATGGAGAATGCCCCTGGCTATCGATAATTACTATCAAATCTCTGTTAGAATTTGATATGAAAACAAAAGAAGATGAAGAGGGATGTCAGTCTGCTTAATTAATTTATGCACACATTTATGATAATCTAACTGGAGTCAATGAGTCTAGAATGCGCGTTACCTATCTAATAAGAGATTTTGATCTTCGAACTCAACCCAATAGCCATGGGAGATTTATTAACACTCAATATACTGTTAGGTGAATTAAAAGCGAAAAGAAACTAGATTCCTCAATCCCCATAGGTTCATCGCTTTAAAAACAGCTAACTTATATGTCGTCATTTTCATTAAAGAAATAAGCATGTGCGTTGTACACCAACTAGAGAAATTAAAAAAGAGAAACTTTATGGCTTTCTTGTTTTTTCTCATGGTGAAAAGCAAGGGGAAATCCAAAGCCAGATTATCTATATATACTGTCGTTACTTTATGTCTTTCTTGTTTTTTCTCATGGTGACAAGCAAGGGGAAATCCAAAGCCAGATTATCTATATATACTGTCGTTACTTGTGAGTATACGTAAGCCATGAATAGCTTTCATAAGTACGTGAAATGTTATTTTTTCATATACGTAATAAAAATATTTTTTAATAAAAATTTAAAAATAAATTACTTTTAAATTTACAACATGATTTATGTCATAAGTATACTGAAATGTTAATTATAAAATATGATGATCCTTTCTAATAATTCCCTTGAAAAGTCTATACACTATCAATTAAAAATCCGAGATCAAAACATGTTTTTCTTGCAAAGTTGTCTTCTTTTCATTGAAAATATTAGTAATAAACTTATGTTTAATGTGGACTCAAACTTTTCTTTTGCTTTCAACTACCTTTCAATCCTGTCTTAGAGCGAATTAATTATATGCAAAATGACTGTTAGTGAAGTTTTTTAATATACTCAAAAACTATTTTGGTTGTTTCTACGTAATTGCATTAAGATTAAAGTTGGATCTCTCCCCCTTTACTTAATATCGTTTTACTATTTGGTCAATCGTAAACCTTTCAAGTGTTAAATGTCAATTGGAATACTCATATTATTATGCAATTCTGATTTGATCCTTATAAATAAAATCGTAAATGAAACTTTGGTCAAAAGTGAATAAGTAGTTCTTTCCTCAAGAATAACTAATAAAGGCAGCTGGATAGACTCTTCTTATAATTGGTTCTTCAAGAAATATTATACACATGATACATAATAGACCTAGTTACTCTGTCAATGGAACTCTAATGTAATCTCCATCTTTTTTTTTTCCTTAGTATATGAACAAAGAGAATATAAAATCATAGCATTTTACTTATGTCCTTAGAAGAATAGACTGTAATGGTGATATTTGATTAGTATTTCTACAAAATGAAGAGGAATTGGAGGGGGGAGCTACTTGATTGTACATATATATGTACAATAAAACTTCAATAAATTGCATCTTTTGAAACACTTTTTCTCACCAACGATGTTTTTTTGGGGATGGTCTCAACTTCCCCTTTGCATGGCGCTTCATGTAGAAGTCCGGGTAAGCTTCCTGCTACTCCTTCCTCTCCAACTCTGATACTCTTCTGCTCACCTTCAACTTTATTCCTGCTTCCTACTTGCTGCCTTTTTTGTCGAACACCACTTTCCAGGGGCAGTTTATTCCCACTACAACATTTGTTCTTCCCGCCTCCTTCCTTTTCTTTTTATATACCTTTCTTTTTTAGTTTTTCCCTGCCAAAGCTGCTTTTTTTTTCCTTTCCTAGCTTTAACCGTTGATCATGCTGACTTTAGCCAACTCCTCTCATGAGGAATTCTTAGCTCCCCTCCACCCCTCATGACACAACCTCAAACTAAACCTATCACTGCCACACCACCTAAAACCTCTGCCCCATAAAGGAGTTGGAAGCAACTCGTTGGAGATCACCAAACTTCGAACCTAACCTTTAAGCCTTCCATGGAAAAGGATGGTAAGCTAATAGTCTGTCCAGAGATAGAAGTCCTGGAAGAAGGAGCACGTTGTTGGGAAACTACCCTCGTTGGTTTGTTCTTCGATTAACGTCCCCCCTTCCCAGTCATCCAGAAATGGCATAGCAAAGGACTAGCTAATATGTTTCCTGTCGAAGACGATCTCATTTTGTTCACCTCCAACTCAACCTTTAAAGCTCATAAAATCTTAGAGGAAGGCGCCATTGGCACGTTGGAAACCAACCTTTATTCTTGAAATTTATGCAACTGAGTGTAATGGTTGCAATTTAGTTCCAGATAACATGCAAAACATAATAATGTAAAAATTTTCCTGTAGTATTATTTACTATTAGTCTCAAAAGAGCATAGATATCTCATCCAAATGCATTTACAGGGAATTAGTAACAAAATAGAATAGATATTAAAGGGACAAGAAGAAAGAAGAAAGACAGGAAGAACAGAGGGAATCGCAACAAGAACAGAGTTTATAGCATATTCCACACCTCCTTTCTCTTTTCCTTTTCCTATTTATATTGTCCTTTTGTCCTGTAAACACAGTGGTACTTTAGAGTACTATGCTTAAAAAATTTCTGTAAAACATCTGTACATTCTGGATCATTTGCCACGTGTGCCTCCTGCATCCCACCCAAATTTTCCTTCAACATGACATTACCCTCCCCATTAGAAAGGACTTTGTCCGCAAGGTCAGCATCAGTGAAAGTTAACGATAGAGGAACAAATTAATTAATAGGATCTCAATGACATCGTTTCAGCAAAGAAACATGAAAATTTGGGTGGATCTTTGCAGTTAAAGGGATCTCTAAATGATAAGAAACTATACCAATGCAAGCTAGAATATTAAAAGGTCTAAAAAAATGAATGCCCATCTTCTGGTTACTGTGTAAATGGATGGAGTGTTGACGATAAGGCTGCAATTTTATAAAAACATATTCGCCCACATTGAAGTGAACTTCAGTATACTTCTGATCAGCAAAGTATTTGATACAATTCTGAGCTCGAGCAAGGAGATGATCACGTTTTAATAGTTGTCATGAACATCAAAAGGAGTATCATTGTGCATAGAGGTTGGTACAATATATGGAGGATCACGGCCATAGAGAATTTTAAATGGAGTCATACACATAGAAGTATGAAAAGAGGTATTATATTATAACTCAACCCATGGTAGAAAAGATACCCATTATTTTAGATGTTCTGATACTAAGAAGCGAAGATACATCTCGATGCACTTTTGATTGGCCATTGATTTGTGGGTGATAGGCCGAACTAATCTTTAAGGAGGTACCTTGAAGTTTAAATAAATGCTGCCAAAAACTAGCAAAAATTTTATCACGATAAAAAATTATGGAATAGGGAATACCATGTAACTTGACCACAATCGGAATAAAAGCCTTAGCAAATTGTTATGCAGTAAAAGAAGAACGCAAAGGTGCAAAATGACCATATTTGGATAAACGATCAATCACCACAAAAATAACAGTGTACCCCTTAAAAGGTGGCAGACTCGTAATATAATCCATCCCAATGTCCTTTCACATCTGAGTAGGAATTGGCAGTGGACTGAGTAAGCTTGTTGGTGAAGTTTGAATGTGTTTGGCTCGTTGATAGATTGACAAGTGCGAATAAAGGCGCAAATATAAGCTCACATACTAGGCCAAAAGAAATAGATGGAGATGCAGGCAAAAGTACGAACAAAACCAGTATGGCCACAATTGGAAGAAGAGTGATACTCTTGTAAAAGTTGTTGAATAAAAAGAGAATTATCCACAGGAATCACCAAGTGATTGTTTTTAAAGAGAAAATTGCCATGAAGGACATAATCAAAATAAGCCGCTGAAGTTTCTAAAAATTGAGAAATGATCTTTTGTAAAAAAGGAGAAGAAGTAATCGCAGTATGTATATCATCTAAAACAGATGATTGAGAAACAGTGAGAGCCATATGGAAAGCTCTGGATAAGGAATCTGCACCAAGATTAGTAGGACTCGACTTATATTCAATATAATTTAGGTAACTAAGCTACTTGTTTGGGAGTTCAGATCACTTGGTCCTAGATCTCTGTTTTGGCTACATTTGGAGGCACAGAGAAGCCATTTGAGGTATGAAATGGAGAATGAGATATTTCAGGTAATGGACTTGGTCTTGCTGGAAATGGTTCTACCGTCTTGGCGTCTATCGATAAGAGCTTTCTGTTCAAATGTTTTACATGTCCGGGATTGGTGACAATTACATTGACCTTGTTCAGGCTCAAAGATCTAACCTTTTTGACAAACTCCTTGTAAGAAGACACTAGGGTTACTGTTTCATCTGATAAAGGTGAGAAATGCAGAAGTAGATTTACAGTGTACGTAGAGTTTGTCATGTGGAGAAACTCTAGTAGAGGTTTCGTAAATTTCTTAGCTAAATCGTCTTTCGAAATAGCTAAGTCCTGGTCAAAATAGTTGGAAGAGATTGCTGTTGAGACTTTGATCTCTGTCTCCAAACCCCACCTTGTAAGGGAGTAATGAAGGTTCTTTAGAGAAGGAAGGTCAGAAGAAATCTTGAATCATGACCATTTTGACATTGGATAGCCTCATCAACAACAATGTTGGTGATTGTGGTGGTAGGAAAGTAAGCCAGAACATGAGTTTTGAGCCAACTCTCAGCCTCCAAAATGTTGTTAGATACCCTGTTGATATCTACATCTCTTACAGACACAGCTAAACGATGAACAAAGTGAGCCTCCTGAGTTGTGTCATGGATATTCAGGACTTGAAAACTTTCTTAACCTGCGCCAGAAAGACCAAAAAATAGAGGAGGAAGAGGATGAAGAACAGCCCCATCTTTACCTAGATCTCTTTAAGGCTTCACTGATCGGTTCAGATAATAAAGTGATGGCCCAATAAGTAATGAAAAAATTTAACGGTGGATTCCTTGATAACATTAAGCTCCCTAACATAGGCAGATGTTGTGTGCATTTTAGTAGATAATTTCTTAAAAAATAGGCAATAGGATGCCCTTATTGCGATAAAACAGCACCGATATCAAGGCCAGAAGCATCACTGTCCAAAATGAAAGGCTTGGAAAAATCTGGAATACCTAAGACAGGGGTAGTTAATAACGCAAATTTCAAGGTGTCAAAAGCTTCTTGTGTTGAAGAAGACCACTAAAATTTATCCCTTTGCAACAGATCTATTAAAGGGGCCACAATCGAAGTATGTTGTTTAATGAAGCAATGGTAGTACTCGGATAAACTAAGAAAAGCTCGTAACTGAGTGATAGTGGTAGGGACTAACCAATCATTGGCAGCTTGCACTTTAGAAGGGTCCATTTCAACACCGTGCCTGGAAACAATATGACCTAAGTAGTCAACCTTAATTTGACCAAAAGTACACTTCGAAAACTTGGCAAACTGATGGTGTTGTAAGCATTGAAGAACCAAAGTTAAATGCTCTAAATTAATGTACCAAGCAGGGCTGTAAACTAAGATGCCATTAAAAAAACACAAACTTTTAAAGATAAGGCAAAAAAATATCATTCATCAAAGCTTGAAAGGTAACTGGGGCATTTGTGAGCCCAAATAGCATGACGAGCCACTCAAAATGACCATTATGAGTGCAAAATGTAGTCTTAGGGCGATCTTCAGGGCGAACTAAAATTTGGTGATAACCAAAGCATAAATCCAACTTAGAAAAGAATACCTAGCCTTTCAATTCATCCAATAGTTCATCCGCAGTGGGAATAGGGAAAGAATCCTTTACTATCACAACATTAAGGGCATGATAATAAGTACAAAAATGCCAAGAGCCATCTTTCTTTTTGACAAGTAAAATCGGGGCAAAAAAGGGTGGAATCTTAGGTTGAATAATTCCTTCATGCAGTATGTCATGAACCATACGTTCAATTTCCTCTTTTTGAGCAAAAAGATATTTGCATGGTTTAACTTTAACAGAAGTAACACCCTTTGTCAAGGAAATAGCATGATCGGGGGATTAAGAAGGAGGAAGCCCTTTGGGACGATGAAACACAGAGGAGAATTGTTGCAAAAGGGCAACCAAGTCCGAGGCTAATTATCAGGAAAGTGAATAGATTTATCAAAGGATACATCTAATGAAAAACAAGTCAAAAGATAAATGGCATCAATTTGGTCAATCACACAGAAACATTGAAAGTGACTAAAATGAGCAACCTGAGGCCCAGAAGTTTGATAGCCTTATAATGTAATAAATTTGTTACCATTATAAAATTTAATCCATGATACACTGTAATAAGAAATATGTTCACCCAGTGTGACCAACTAAGAAACACCCATAACTACTTCAGAGCCTGAAATGGCTAAGACATATATCGGAATAGTAATGAGATGACCCAAAATAACAAGTCGTAAGTTAGGAATGAAGCCTTCAACTTGTAGAAAAGAACCATCATTGACTATAAGCCGAACATTTGGGGTTAGTTGTATAGAAAAACGAAGAAGATGAGCAAGTCGTGGCTGAATAAAGCTATCGAAACTACCCCTATCTAAAAGAGCATGAATTGGCTTACTTGAAATATATCCTTAAAAATGGATGGTAGCATAGATATGAGACCCAGTGTAAGCATGTAATGAAATATGTTGGTAAACTAAAGGTTGATCACCTTTAACAGTGGGAAGTGGTGGAGATGGATTTGGTAATGGTGGTGGTTTTGGTGGATCGATGTCTGTTAGAATTATATATGATGTCGTTAGTTGTTCACAACTCAGTTAGTTCCTCATTCTTCACATGTACAGTATAAATATTCTTCATTCGGATGAAATCATGCAGACTTTGATTCTTTCTCAATTTGATTTTCTGATAATGTTAGTCTAAAAAAACTTAAGATGCTTATTAGGGAACTTGTGATTGGTAAAATATTTTTCATCGCAACTAAAACACAAGCCCTTCTCACAACAGGGTTGTTGCTCTACTGGGGATATTACGTGTACTTGGGTGGACAATTTCGAAGAAGGAGTGAGAAAAAAAGGTGGTGCCGATGATGGGAAAGGTAGAGGATTGCATGTTGAAGAAGACGATAACGTTACTGAAGTAGAGTTTTTAGAAATAGATGGAGAGAAGATGGGTTTAGTAGCTGGTACAGAGAGTGCAATGGTAGCCTTTTCCTCAAATAAACGGGCTAATACAACAGCTTTGGATAATGTGGAAAGAGTTTGAGCTAGAACGTCCCGACGAATATGATTCTTCAACCCACTTACCAAACAATCTAGTAGAGCTAATTCTGATAACCCATCACTTCTATTATCCAAAACCATGAACTGAGTGCAGTAGTTAATGGTAGAGCCCGTTTGAGAAAGCTTGAATAACTGTGCCCTAGAGCTGTCAAAAGGGGAAGGTCCAAATTGATCTTCAATTGCACAAGCCAATACAGACCATGTTGGAAATTGATTGTTCTTCTGCAACATCTGAAACCACGAAACCATAGTACCCTCAAAATGGACAGAGGTGATGGTGATGCGTTCAACATTCGGGGTATGATAATAGGTAAAGTATTGCTCAGCACAGAACAACCAATTGAGAGGTTCAGAACCATCAAATTTTGGAAATTTTAATTTGACCTGTCGCATTTAAATAGGAGGTATGATGGTCGTAGCAGAGGCAACTAGGGTGGACAAGTTTGAGGCTCTAACTGGCAGAGAAGTAGTAGGGGTAACTTATCCAAGGATCTAGTAATGGTTTCCAAAGAACGATGTATTGACGATAAATGTTCTTTAACCCTTTCCATATGATTTTGAAGAATCACAACATGTTGGTCGTGCACGCCTTATATCTTCTTGTAAGTCCTTCAGATGAGTGTTTTTCACTATTGAAGATTCATGAAAGCACCAATGTAATGGTTGATTGCAATTCAGTTCCAGATAACGTGCAAAATGCAATAATGTAAATATTCTCCTATAGTATTATTTACTATTAGTCTAAAAAAAGCATAGATATCTCATCTAAATGCGTTTATAGGGAATTAGTTACAAAACAAAACAGATATTAAAGGGACAAGAAGAAAGAAGAAAGATAGGAAGAACAGAGAGAATTGCAATGAGAACATAGTTTGTAGAATATTCCACACCCCATTTCTCTTTCATTTTCCTATATATATTGTCCTTTAGTCCTATAAACATAGTGCTACTCGTGGCCCAAGTACAACCCCTAACAAATTTCTGTATCGTATCCGTATGTTCGGGATCATTTTCCATATATGCCTCTTGCATCCCACCCATATTTTCCTTCAACATGACACCGAGCTTGAAGTTAGAATCTACCAAGGTCCAGAAAATGCCTTTGTGGATCCACTTCCACAACATCCGTTTTGAATATTGGATAACCAGGGGCTTGAGTGCCCTTGATAGTTTCATGAGAAAACCCCTTTGCATTGATGAAACTACTACAAGAAAAAAAGGGTGGGATATGCCTGCATTTGTGTTAGTGTTGACATCTCCAAAGAGCTTCCAACTGACATTCCTATAATGAGACTAGGTGAGGGACATACTATATAAGAGAACAGTGTCAAGGTCTCCTACCCAAGGAAGCCTCTCCCCAAACATTAGGGGAAAGCTTGGAAGGCAACTGGGAAGAAATTCTAAACTGATAGCTACTCTGAACTGATGAGGCTCTCAATTGTTGATGAGGTAATGCCAAGTTTAAATGCAGAGGGTACAAGAAATATACCAAATACTGAGAATGCTTCTGATGCTATTATTCACACTCATGTCGAGACATCTCTCATAGACCAAAGGCTTCCTAAAGATAATCCACCTTTAACACCTATCACCCCAATAACTATACAATCCTCTTCACCTAATAACATTAACAGTGATTCAACTAGTAAAACCAATAGAATGATCTCTCCTTCAGCTACTTATAGTGCCAATAATACTGGATCACCAGAAACTTAATCGTCCAAACTATTAATGTTGCAGATAATGCACAAGAAGAATTAAACAAGCCATTTCAAACAATGGAGAGGAGGAAATCTCAAAGGAGCAAAAGTAAAAGTTCTAAACAACTTTTCTAATGTGTCCATCATCGTGTGGAATGTCAGAGGATTGAATTGCCTTAAAAAGCAAGTCACTTTAAGGGATTTTGTCAAAAGGGAGAAGCCTTTAATTATAGGATTACTTTAAACAAAAATAAAACTAGAGAACTTCAATCTGTTATCTATTTTGGGACATGGTTGGCAGCAGATATCTAATCACTCACACCATGTGAATGGTTAGGTCATTATATGCTATAGGGCTAATCAAATTTGGGAGGAGCTCCTTAACTCTACTAATCAACTTATGCATCTTGAACTCTCTTTTATGCATGGGAAAGTCGATCTTCTTGTCTCTTTTATCTATGCTAGTAATTTTGGCTTCCAAAGAACCACTCTGTGGAATAATCTCCTGGATTTCAGCAGAACTTCCAACTTACCTTGGCTAATTTGTGGAGACTTCAACTCTATCTTATATCAATTTGAGGCTCAAGGTAATTGTAATCTTTAAACTACTTAGATGACTTTAAGCAATGTGTAGATAATCTAGGGGTAACAGACCTGAACTCTTTTGGCCACAAGTTTACTTGGTCTAATAAACAATCTTCCCATTGGTTTTTTCAAAAGAAGTTAAATCGAGTATTGATTAATGCTCAGTGGCTTGCATAATTTCCCAATAGCTATGCTATCATTCAGGACCCCCTCTTCTCTAACCATACACGTGTTAAAATCATGAATCTCTTTCAGAAGCTGCCTATTATCGTTTAACAATTACTTGATCCATGCACCAGTTTCATTGATGCTTGTAAAATAAGAGCTCTTTGTTTTTTAGGGGAACCAAATAGTTCATTTGTTTGCAAAAGCTGAAAGCTATCAAGCAAGAGCTTAAAACTCTTCAAGCTTCACGGGGCTTTACTGAAGAAGTTTTATTGAAAGTAAGAAATAACTGACTTCTAGCATCTCCTTGCTCTCTGTCTATAAGATCTTTCACTTATTACAAAAGAAAAGTCAGCTCTCTCATATTGTTTACTTTCAGTCAGCCATAAAAAAATATGGACTGAATGGTCTTTTCTATTAAAAAATATGGGATATCACAGGTACCTTTGTTAAGCATGCAGCGAAAGAATTCTTTTCCAAAAGGGAAATAAAAAAACCTTCCTATGTTTTATAACAAAAACATTGTCTCTAAACCACTTCCATGACTTCCGACCCGTAGCCTGTGCTAACTTCCTTTATAAAATCATTTCAAAGAACCTTGTTACAAGAATCAAAACAGGAATAACTCCTCTCATTAGTGAAAGTTAAAGAGCATTCATAAGAAATCGACAAATTGGTGATAATGTATTAATCGTGCAGGAGCTCCTCAAAGGTTATTTAAGATACAAAGTACGACTAATCTAGGTAAGTATTTAGGGGTTCCGTTGATCCATGAGAGCATAAAAAGGAATACCTATCCGTATATCATAGATAGGGCACAACAAAGACTAGCAGGGTGGAGAGCTAAGGAATTATCTCTAGCCGGACGCTAACCCAATCAGTGATCTCCCCGATTCCCCTCTATACTATGCAAACTATGAGGTCACCTCGATAGCTTTGTGATGAACTGGAAAAAATAATGTTGTCCTTCCTTTGGGGGTCCCATAATGAGAAGAGAACAACCCACTTAGTCAACTGTGAAGCAATGTGTCGACCGAAGAAAGCCAAGGAAATCAACGGTGCCCTTCTCACTAAATTGGGATGGGAATTGCTCACCAAACCCACAGTGATATGGGTACAGGTCCTTAGAGCTAAATATCGGCTAAATGCTCATCACGTCCCTCAATTGCTGGCTAAAATTGGGACGTCGATCCTTTGGCGAGGGATAGTAGCTACGTGGAATAATGTCCAACAAGTTATTAGATGGAAATTGGGTAATGGTTGACAAACACAATTTTGGCTTGATCAATGGTTGGACAATCGGGGTCCCATAGTAAATGAGACAATGATTCCCCATCTTGAAAGGTTGATGTACACATATGTGACAGATTATGTGGAAGAGGATGACACTTGGAAATGGGATCTGATCACTTCCTACCTTCCCACTCATATATGCGTGGTCCTCGCGACGATTCGGCCTCCATCATATGCTGAGGATGATGACAGATTAGTCTAGGGCCCCGGTCCATATGGAAAGTTCACGGTGAAATCTGCCTATGAGTTAATCACAGAGGCAGATTCAGTGGCCCAAAATCCAATATGAAATATCATCTGGAAATGGCCAACGTCACAGTGGATTCGCTCATTTCTGTGGCTATTAGCAAACAAAAAACTACTGACTAATCAACAGAGTGTAATTAGACAAATAGCCACAGATAGCAGTTGCCCGTATTGTGGCCATGAAGAGACCACACTGCATGCATTTCGTGATTGTCGCAAGGTTCAGAATTATTGGAGGAAATGGTCCCATGCTTTGCAAGAGGTGACTTTCTATCAATGGCTTGAGGAGCTATGGCTACAGTCCAATCTGACAAACAAAGGCACTATGCAGGGAATAGAATGGGCTGTCATTTTTGGAGTCTTGTGCTGGTATATCTGGCAATGGCAAAACAAATGCATCTTTGAATTGGGATTCAAGTGGGCAGAAGTGGGACATCGTATAGTATTAGAGTATGTTTCTTGGATCAGACAGGCATAAGCAGTGATGAGTCGAGTAGCCAACCCGCAAGGATTGCCTATAGGGAACCTAGTCAGCTGGATACCACCGCCAGAGGGTTGGATTAAAGTGAATACCGATGGTGCGGTGTCAACCAGTTCGTTTGATAGTACGGTTGGGGGCTGCTTCGGGATTGTCATGGACAATAGTGTGGGGGTTTTCTTCATAAGTTTGAGGCGTGCTTGCCATTGGTCGCTGAATTAAAAGGTGTTAACTAGGGGCTTAAATTGGTATGGGAATATGGCTATCAGAAGATCATACTAGAAGTGGATTCGCTAGAAGTCATCAATACTTTCCTCCTCCGGAAGTTTAGTGACTAAGCCTTCTTTTTTGGTGCAGGGCATACGTGCGATGATGGAGCGCGATTGGGAGGTGAAGCTTTAACATGTCTATAGGGAGGGAAATCAAAGCGCAGATAGTCTGGCTGCTGAAGCTATGCGAGTACAACCAGGATTGTATGTTCTTCTAGAACCTCTGATGAATTCGATGTACTTTCTATTATCAGATAGGCAAGGAACTTTGTATCGCCGGAGTATGACCTACGATTAAGCTGAAGTGTTTTTGGGTTTTCTTTCCTATGTATTCAAAAAAAACATTTAAGAATATTTACTTGGCATGCACATTTATAGGAAGAGAGCATTATTACATGTATTTATAGGGATAAAGAAAATTTGATCTTCAAATTTAGTACACAAGAATTATCATAATTTCTCTTTAATTTTAAAAATGTTTACATTAATTTAAAATTTTCAAAATTTTTACATTAATCATTGCATTATATGCGAATATTTATACGGGGATCTAACTATGAATAATCGCTATTGGCATCCGTGTTTGTTAGAGATGAATGCCCTGTTTGGCAATCAGCTGATTGCATTTAGCTGTTAGCTGATTCTATCAGCTGTTAGCTGATAGCTGATTATATAAGTTGATTTGACCAGTTGATTGCATTAGCTGTTTGTCATAGATGTTTGGTAAAATTAGCTGTTTAGTATTAGCTATTTATGTATAAAATAACTTATAAGGACATGACTTTAAAAAATTATAAAAGTATGGATATTATATTTTTTGTATTTCAATGAATATTCTTATAAGAATAAAGATTTTAGATATTTAATTCTACAAAATTAAGTAACTCTAATAAAAATTATAGACTAATAATAATAATAATAATAATAATAATAATAATAATAATAATAATAATAATAATAATAATAATAATAATAATAA
>JANZXP010000196.1:3684433-3698832 GCA_027576715.1 Erythroxylum flavicans | reverse complement strand
AATGGAAGAGAACGCGAATAAAAGTACAGTCTCCAAACCTGCAAACCAGACCAATTGAGTACTTAAGAAAGAAGAGCCGAGGTGAAGAAGGTACAAGCTTTAGTGAGCATTAGTCTCCTCCAAATAAAGACTATTTGCGTGCCAGATTTTGCAATACAAAAAGTAACGACACTTCTAACTTAGTAGTTAAGAATTTCCCATTTGTGCCAAGTGTTTGAAAGGGAGTTAGTGTTTCTTACACTTCCTTCTATTTAATTAACATGATATAGTTGCGACATGGAACAACATGTTTACAAACCCTTTATGGACGGTTTAGTTGCATTTGTGTCTCAAATACCACCTTAAAGAAACATCCTCAAGGTATCATGTTTAAATGTCTTCATAAATAGTGTAAAAGATTTTAAAAAGTTTCATATAAATATCTTAATATTTATAATTTTGGAGAAAATTTCTTTCATTTTTCATTTTTTCATAAAAAATACTGTTTAAAATTGTAGTTAAAAATAATGATGAAATATACGCGTTATAAATTTTAAATGTAGACTAATCAAACGACACCAATATGATAACTCAACTTAATCTCTTAACCAAGCTCCGATTAATTAAATTAAATTTAAATTAATTATAATAAATTATTAATTTAAATCAAATTTAATTAGTTTGATTTGAGTTTTAAAATTTAGTTTAATCGCTGAATAAACATCATTGATTAATACAAGTATTTTTAAAAATATTAAACGAATAAGTAACTCAAAATTGAACCATAAATTCGATTTAATTAATATTTATAAATTTAATCTCTATCTCGTCTTTTAGGGGGTGGTCGAGTTGGTGAAATGGAAGATATGAGACCAAAAGATTCTGTGTCCAAATCCTCCTATCTACACTCTCTCAATCGAGCCTATTATACAGGATTGACATAATGTTAAATACTTAATTACCGTGATTTGTAGGCTATTATGTCAATTCTGAAATTTACCAAATGCACATCCAAACGATAATGACTACAATTCCTCCATTAAAAAAAAATGTCTATCTCTCTTATATCATCTTTTAAATTATTAAAGTGAAAAACAACTCCTAACCACAATTCAAAATTCAGACAATGGAATTACTGAACTGCATAAGTTGAGGGCCTTAGATGTCTTTTTTCTGATAGTTGAGGGCTTTGGATGTCTTTTTAGCAACTCACTAATTACTCGTACGGAAACTAATACTATTGTTAACGAGTAGGTTTAATCGTTTAAGTAAGGAGATTAGCATCTCTAAAAACAGTTACCTTATTGCCTAATATTTAACAATATTTGGATACCCTTTACGAACCAGACAAAACTAGTGAAAGAGCGTGTGTAAAGAACGAAGATAGAATGGACCAACGTTGTCTTTGCATGGTAGTGGAAGTCCGTTCACGAATAGGTTGTCCAACAAAGAGGAAAAAGTCTTACATAAAAGCTAAAAAGCATATGCTCCATAGCGTGTGCATGTCTCCCCCAGTACTACAGTAACTTTCGGGGAGGTCGGTGGGTGGAACTATCTTAGCTAACGCCAACAAAGTTCAATGATGAGGGACAAATGTGGTATATCAAGTTGTCTATTTCAATTTCTCTGTTTTACTTATGTTATATGAAATTTATTATATACATTTTCACACGATCCATATAAATATATAAATAAGATTTAATAAAATATGATAAGAATATCATAACTGAAATAAGAGATCTTATTCTTAAAAGTGGAAGTAATACGTAAACTCTTAATTCCATTTATTATTTTTTCGTTAGGTTATTTGAAAACAACTTTTTTATTATTTAGGGATAATATTGTGTATTGTTGAATTTTCTCGTACTTCTCGTATTAGCAGAATTTTTACTAAATTATTGTTATTATTATATATTATTTTAATGAGGTTGAAAATTTTTGAAATCGAATTAAAATTTTAAGTTTAGACTGAAAATGGTAAAAAAACTATTAAATGCATGTTTTTTAAATTAACAATTAAAATAATACAATTGAAATTTGTTAAATTGTGGGATGTTTTTCAGGTGCATAGCATCATTGGAAAGCCCCCACCAATGAGGTGTTCCCCCTTTCAATCAATTATTAATACCTAACTTTGAAACTACTACATAAAACTCCAAAGAAAGCCAAGAATAATCGAAAACTCCATACATTCATAACAAAAATAGTGTGTGGCTTTTCTAACAGCGACGTTCCTACCATCCATTGGTTTTTCCAGATCTTGGTGGAGAAGTCATCGCCAAAAAGTATGGTCTTTATCTGAGATGGAGATGAGTGGTTGGAGTTTTAGGATGCTGTGGACGTGACTGTACAGAATCTTAACTTATCAAAAGCAAACCAATTGCAAGCTTAACGGCACTAAATAAAAAGTGATAAATATACAATGCGCCTCGATCTAAACTAAAGTTCATTAAAAAAGAGCTCTATTTTTTAATGGAATTGGACAGTTAAGGACATGGGGATCATCATTTGATTTCGGAATGGAAGGGCAATCTCGTCATTTGGTCCGTAAAGAGACAGCAAAGTAGATTCTATTTGTACACGTGTCATTCTCGTAAATACAACCAAATACTTGGTAAATAAATAATGGTGGCAAAGTGGAAAAATGGAAAATTAATAAATAACGAAGTGTGGCTGCTGACGTCAGCAAATTGGAGCATCCAGATCTTGCAGCCAAAAGAAGCTTCAGGTCTTGCTTTACGGACCAAGTGTTAAATCTGTCTCTTTCTCTCTCTTTCCCAGAAAATTTTCAGGGAGAAAGAAAATCCAGAGACAGAGAGATGAATTTGGTGAACTCGAAAGTAGTGAAGAACAATAACTCATCATGAATGCGTATCATCGTTACCATTTCATTTTCTTTCCGATTCTGTTGCTACTACCGTTGACAATCTCTTGTTTAGAAGACCCTCGGTTCGCTACAATTCAGAGAAGAATTCTACACCAACCGTTGTTTCCTGCCAACTCCGCCCCACCACCCGACGCCGACCAGTCCTTAACCCCACCTCCACCTCCACCGCCTGACCCCACCGTGTTACCCACCCCGGACCAACCATTTTTCCCGGAGGTCCCAGCCGCACCAAATTCTGACCAGAGTCAACCGCCGCCAACAGCAGCAAGCACCACCAATGGGACCGCGATACCAATCCCAGCCGCAACACAACCTGCGAAACCTGCGAAGAAAGTGGCAATCGCTGTCTCTGTCGGTATCGTCACTCTCGGAATGTTATCTGCTCTTGCTTTCTTTTTGTATCGCCACAGAGTTAAGCATCCAAGAGAGACTCAAAAGCTTGTTGGACCAAATTCTCAGACGTTCCCTGACGAATCACGAGTGCCCGCCTCGAGTTTCTTGTACATTGGCACTGTGGAGCCCAGCACAACGTCGGTGGGTGAAGTTAACGAAGCAGCGAATACGTCGCCGTATCGCAAACTGAACTCTATCAAGAGATCTGAGCGATATAGGCCCAGTCCTGAGTTGCAACCACTGCCACCATTGCCTAAACCTCCTTCCCACGATAATTCTCCTTCGTCAATGTCGTCTTCCGACGAGGAGAGTCGTGAGACGGCGTTTTATACCCCACAGGGCTCGTCGGTGAGCAATGATGTTGACGGGTACTACATGCCTGTTTCGGTGAGGTCTGTTAATGGTAGTAGAAATGATGCTCATGCTCATACTAATAGTTCGTTTCCTAACTCTCGAAGAACGTCTCCGAGGTCGAGATTTCCGGCAGTATCATCGCCGGAAATGAAGCAACCGTCTCCGCCTGTCTCACCGCCACCTGTGATTTCACGGCAGGACAAACTTCATGATACTATGCCAACTAGTTCTTATGTTCACTGTAGGCCAAAATTCTCAGGGCCGCCACCACCGCCTAATATGGCTCTTCTCCGATCAATAAACAGCCAACAATCAAGTAGAATTCCGACACCTCCACCGCCGCCTCCGCCTCCAGCTCCTCCTCCTCCGCCTATACCGCCTGCAGTATCAACGCCGAGGAAGGTTGGATCTTTCGAAACATCTAAATCAAGTGTGTCGTCGATGCCAAGTAAGGTGCCTGGGAAGCCGCAGTCTTGGACTCCTACCCCAAAAGTCAGTTCCACGACTGAAACTAAAAGCCCTGTTGAACAACTTAGTAATGGAGCAAGTTCATCGGAGAGGAATGATCCCGATGACAATGACGGAATAAAGCCTAGGTTAAAGCCTCTGCATTGGGACAAAGTGAGGGCAACATCCGACAGAGCCACAGTTTGGGACCAGCTCAAATCCAGCTCCTTTCAGTGAGTAACATGAAACTTGTTTCCCTAGTTAATAAGTTTGATGTTATTGAGGAATTTAGAGTCATAGGAATTGATGTTATTGATTATGGATGGTTATTAAATTTCTTGGCAGATTAAACGAGGACATGATGGAGAGTCTTTTTGGATGCAATTCTGCAAATTCTGTCCCGAAAGAACCTACAAGAAGATCGGTTCTACCTCCTGTTGAGCATGAAAACAGAGTGTTGGATCCAAAAAAGTCACAGAACATAGCAATTTTGTTAAGAGCACTGAATGTAACGCGAGATGAAGTCTCTGAAGCTCTGTTAGATGGTATGTAGTATTGCTATTTCTGTTCAGATCATCTATTAAGCTTCATAATCATAACCTGCTAACCTGTCTAAAGAAAGTAGGATAAAAGCAAAACTAATAGAATCGTCCTTCATGACTTCTTGGAAAAGTATGGCTAACCCATAAATTCAGGGGAGTTGATGCCTTTATCACTCCGTGAATTATGCATGAGAGACTAGGCAGTGCAAATTACTATGATACCTAATAGACTGTACAGTTCATGTCCCCCAATCCCGTGGACTACTGTGCTTGCTTTTTATACAAGTAAATCGTATTGTATAAGCAAAGTTGTAGTAGACTAACATATGATTACATGTATCTTAGAATTAATACCTAAAATTTGGAAGAAAATACACCTGTTGGAAAACAGTAATTATAGTCAAACAGATTAAATTAGAAGTTATCATCATTACAGTCTCAAACAGAAGAAAATGCAGTTTAGCATAATCATATGACATAAATGATGGTTTTGTTCCTTCAAAGGCAACTCTACAAGAACGAAGTAGAAGTGGAAACTGGCAGTGTCACAGGAAGAAGTTAGAAGTAGTGAGTGCTTCAGAAAACAGATTTTAGTCAGGTGAATGTTTTATTTAACATATAGGTCAGATTCAATAGGTTACCATCTGTTATTCTTCTTCCTTCAATGTGAGACTACTCGAATGGGGCAGAATGGCTGAAAGAGAAAACAATTAATAACACTCAAACACTGTTGAAGATTATGTTAATCTATTTGATTTCATACTCATCGTTCAAAGATCAGTGGGGCACTAAAAGTACAGTAGTATGAATAGATCGGATATGATAGAATCCGTGTTCTTTATGAAAATTTAAAGCTTCTGTTTCTGATGCAAATGAAATGTTTTCACCAGATTCACATTGCAATGAAAAATTATTTCATCCCTCTGGCTTAAGGAACTGAATGATCCTGGCGATATATACCACTTGTAGCTGATTTATGCCTAGTTGCAAGATTGAAGCTTTCGTTTTTTTTTCTTATGTTACAACCAGTAATTGCGACGCGAGTGTCACCTAAGGCTTGGGCCAGAGAAAACTCTCTTGTTCAAGTGAAAGACCACATTAGTACCATTATGATTTCCAAATATGGAATATAGTTCTGCTGTCAGTTCCTAAGTTCTCTCTTTTTTGTGTTATTTATTAATTACTTATGATTTTCTGCACAACAGGCAACCCAGAGAGCCTGGGAGCTGAGCTTTTGGAGACTCTGGTAAAAATGGCACCAACGAAGGAGGAAGAAATAAAACTTCGAGACTACAAAGGTGATGTTTCCAAATTAGGGACTGCAGAACGATTCCTAAAGACAGTGCTTGATATTCCGTTTGCCTTCAAAAGAGTTGAAGTCATGCTATACAGAGCCAATTTTGATACAGAAGTCAGATATTTGAGGAAATCTTTTCAAACCCTAGAGGTAATTGAGCTATAATCTAATACTGCTGACACTGATTATGTCTTTTATCTTAATTCCTAAAAGTATTCCAAAAAACAAAACAAACTAGGCGTTAATCATCATATCTCCACCTCTATCAGGAAGCAAGTGAGGAACTGAAAAACAGTAGGTTATTCCTCAAACTTTTGGAAGCTGTTCTTCGGACAGGAAACAGGATGAATGTTGGCACCAATCGTGGTGATGCTAAAGCATTTAAGCTTGATACACTTCTAAAACTTGTTGATATAAAAGGAACAGATGGGAAAACCACATTGCTACACTTTGTGGTCCAGGAAATCATTAGATCAGAAGGTGCGTGTACTGGTTCTAACAACGGGAATTTTCCGGAAAATAAGCAGTCCACATTGAAGGATGAAGATTTCAGGAAAAAAGGATTGCACATTGTGTCTGGACTTGGCAGAGATCTCAGCAATGTCAAAAAGGCAGCAGGAATGGACTCTGATGTTCTAAGCAGCTATGTTTCAAAGCTAGAAATGGGGCTTGAAAAAGTCAGGTTAGTTTTGCAGTATGAGAGGCCTGATTTACAGGGAAGGTTTTTTGATTCGATGAAGGACTTTCTGAGAAAGGCTGATGAGGAAATTACTAGGACCAAAGCTGATGAAAGGAAGGCATTATCACTTGTAAAAGAGGTAACAGAATATTTTCATGGAGATGCAGGAAAGGAGGAGGCCCATCCTTTAAGAATTTTTATGATTGTAAGAGATTTCTTAAACACATTGGACCATGTATGCAAGGAAGTGGGCAACATGCAAGATAGAACAGTGGTTGGTTCTGCTAGATCTTTCCGAATTTCTGCAACTGCTGCTCTACCAGTTCTTAGCAGATACAACGTGGGACAAGATAGAAGTTCAGATGAGGAAAGTTCTTCTCCTTGAAAGAAATGTCTGAATGAAGTAATGATCCTTTCAGGAATATAACCAAACTATAGCTGATACTTCCATGGTTACGAACTCAGTTTCAATCGATGTAGCAACAGGGCATACCTGGGTTTTCCTTTCAAAGATTTCAGCCCACAACATATGGAGAGACAGCTAGTAGTTTTACAGACAAGAACAAGAAGACACATTTTGTCGGATAGTCGTCAAATGTCAGTCAAAAACTACTAAACAATGACAAGAAAGAGGAAATTCATCGAAAATTTTCCCCAAGCAAAAGGACGTTGGCATTTGAACGCCCGAAGAAGATAGGTGAACTACAGAATTTTCATTTTTAGAAGAAAGCGTGAAGATTTCCCTACTACTTCAGCAGAGTTGCCATAGATCGAATACGTTATTACATTTGGACATGATTCTAATACCATTTTAAGAAAGCAGAATGTTTTGTGGTTACTTGCATTGTATTATTTGGGCATTTATTCGACATTTACTAATAAACTATAGTTAGCATTTCTTGGTCCTAAGTTCTTCTATGTTTCTTCTAGCTCATACAAAAGCGGAGATGGAAGTTTCAAGCACCTTACTGGCAAATCTGAAGTTTGTTTATCTGGGTATGTACAGAAAGAATCAAATATAATCGGTGTCTAAATTACAAGTAACAGAGCAAAAACTGAACCCGGTTCAAGTAAAGAGTAGGAAAAATAAAAAAGTAGCAATTGAGTAAGAAAGGAACCTAGGAAAGTAAAAAAGCTTCCACTTTGATGCTTTCTTTCCTATTCTGCCATTGCCCATTTGAAGAAAAAGCTTGAAGCTTGAAATGACACGACCTTCTCCTTGGAAGAAGATGCCGAATCCTTGAACTTGGTCAACAAGTTATGACCCAGACATAGAAAAGGACAATGAAATAAGATATCAAGTTATCAACGTCAACTTCAATCAGAACTTTAGAAACAGGTCCACAGGCAAATAAAAAACGTTTCACATCTGTGAACAAACAATTGTCGGCGTTCTCTGATTATTGAGTACCGATATTTCTTGAAGCATGTGTCAACAGAAAGACTCTTTCTTCTCTTTGCCTCTTCTTTTAACTTTCTGTAAAGAAATCATACTTTTGATTTACATTAATTAGAACCAAATATAAATTTAAGTTTAGATTAAATAATTGTCTGCGCTAATTTATTAATATCTTGACTTACTTGTAAAATTTTATTTATATTTATTATAAATATATAAATAAATAAAGTAAATTTATTTTTTATTTCTACAAGTTAATTTTTAAAATATAAAAAATAATACATCATGAGGCACACATAATTAACAAAATTTAAAATTTTTATTTATTTAAAATCTATTTTGAATGCTTTAAAAATATTAAATTAAATTTAAACCGAATAAAACTTAATTTAAAATTGGGCTTTTTGACTCTCACTTTAAATGTAACAAAAGTTTAGTTGATTTTAAGATTTTGTTACTTTAATTTAAAATTAAGATTTTCGCTCAAATCAGATTATTTGTTCTTATTACTATGTTATAATTCTGTTTCGTAAAACTATATCAATTCAATAAATAATCACACCGGATAAGAAGGCACCCAAAAGTTGGGAACAAAAGTTCTTGCATCCTTGTGCTCATACTTATGCTTATGGCAGCCTTCCAACACGTGAGAGTACAAAGATTCTTAAAAGAACCTATTTTGTTATTAACTGTTTCTCTCAAGAAACCAGTAAATGCATTATCACCTACTTCTAGGAAGATAATTACAAGAAAAAATATACAATTGAATGCTGCTTTTTTACTTTCTTTTATCAACAAGTCAAGGCATCTGAAGAAAAGAAAGGTGATCCTCCAATGCGCTTAGTTCTGAGTATGTTCTTAACCAGTATTCTCCATCTCATCTCATCCTTCTTGCTCTGTTTCACAGTCCTCTCCTTGAAGTTCCTGAATATAAACAATTTGCACTAGGAATATGTTATTGTCATGATCATGTTCTCTTGACGAAACAGAGCAGAAGAACGTACATTACCTGCACAAAGGAACTCTGCAAGTATCTGAATCAGAACAAAGACGGGAGTGAAGTTCCAATAGTTGCCACATCCTCCTGCAATGGCTGCACCCGCCAGGTATCCTCAACTTGCAACTAGCGAAGTGTCGAACCAGCAATTCTAATCCTTTGCAGGCTGAATAATTGCATGGTGGTTGGTTCTCGGAGAATTCCTTGTCGTGAGGACCAATCGTCCGGCAACCATCTCTGCATATATGAACAAGAGCCTCCATCGCCTCGTACAACTGCAAGTATATCTTCCTCTCGTTCGACTTTTTGATCCTCTGCTTTTGCCTCTGGAAAGTTACAAGATTTTACGTCAGAACACCAACAAAGAGTCAAGAGAAAGAGAGATTCATATATATACATAGATTTTCTTACGTTGTCTTCGTTGATCACGGATTCAAGAAGCTGTTTCTCGAGAACCGGATGGCTCTCCTTCATTACTTCCCATCCTTCTGTAGCGGAAATTTCTTTCAAGTTCTTCAAAATCATTCGGTGACAAATGAGGCTGAGTCGAGGAGCATCACACAACAAGGCAAGCTGAAAGATGTCCACCACGTTCTCTGAGTTAAGAAACCCCTGTTCCAGATGCCACACGCATATTTGCTTCAATTGTGGGACAGCAAACACATGGGAGAGAACCAACAAATGCAGTACAAATTCCTTCATTTCATCTTCCTCGTAGCTATACGTACAAGAACATGCGATCTTAGAGATTTAGTTCATTGAGTTCTATTAAATACAACGAGATTCTAATCTTCCTGAAGGTTGACTGTTGACACGTACCAGGCAGAGTACAAGAACCGGATAAAAACTCGAACAACGTCATGCGAAACACCGTGAATTGATATTGTTCGCCGTCGGCCACGACCTTTTGCTTGTTTTAACATGCCTCTCAATACCGGAGAAGCCATTCCCTGTAAAAGAAAGCAACTAAGTTGATAAATTGAGTTGATCTGATCTGACAAACCTCAAGTTTTTCTTTTTCTTTAAACGCTAATTACGATCCAAAGGTACAGAATCCTCACCAGAATACTGGCATGCGCACAGATGGAGCCACCATTGTCGGCATTAACAGTAACATCCGTTCTATATCCTTCATCGAAAAGACGATCCCACATATACGTTGCTCGAGTAAACGCAACGTTGTATCCTCTTAAACTTGAGCCATCCTTGCCCGATCTCTTCTTCTTGTCACTAGCTCTCAATGGATCAGGTAATGGAGGTGGCACTGGAGACCGTTGTTCGGAAAGTTTAAGAGAATCCTCACGGATGTTTTCCAATTTTCCCATCTTTCGAATACCCCCTGTCAAAAATTGAGAAATGAAGAAACCCAATTCAGAAATCTTCTATAAAACCCAGAAAAGAACAAGATACAAAGTATCGGGCTTCATTGTCAGAGGCTCAAAGCCGCACTCCTACACTGTAACGTTAAACAATTCCTTTCATGTTTCATTCCATTTTCCATTCAGTTTCAGAAACTCATCGTCCCAACTTATGCTTCCCAGGTTCAGGTTCAACTACCGAATGATTTCACAGAAAAATAGAAAGACGAATCCTAAACCAAACCCACAACAGAATCATACATGACCAGCTCAAAAAAACCAACCAACCAACTTCATTGAACACAAACGAGAAGATCAATCACGTACCTCTTGCAATTGGCTTAAATGAGGAATAACGAAATAAGTTCCCGAAAACCTTTAACAGGATCAACACCTCAGCTTCTCTAAAACCGAAACACGATCACAAACTTCTGAAAAACCAGAACAGAAACGAGAGAGAGAGGCAGAGAAAGAGAAGAAGAACACGATGACGAACTCCTATACAAACAAATAAAACTCTATCTTCTCTATATATACATATATAATTATAAGAGATTAAGGTTTAAATTTACTGGGAAACCAAACTCTTTCTCTCCTATACCTCCCCCTCTGTTTCTATGTTGAGAGTAAAACTTGAATACCAGTACTTATCGTTGGTGACAAACCTTCTCCACCTCCATCCGACCTGTCAATGTGAGCCGTAATTTTGAGTTTCCAAACGTGTCTGATTAAATAAATTACCTTATTTAGCCTTTGAAATGGGCGGTGATGGTGACTCAGAAATACGTAGGAACCGTTCATGTCCTTATCCACATCTCTTCATCCACGCGCTGCATTACATAGATATTTGTGGCCAATTTCACTTGTCTATTACAGAGTATCAGGTTCCAGCTAATCTGTGTCTGGCAAGATTTGTTTGTTACTAGATTTTTTCCTTCTGCTCTACGGTCGATATGCAATTTCACTCCATTCTGCTTGTCTTGTAAATTATTATCCTCATGCTTTTCAACTACTTCTTCCAATTTTTACATCTTTTCATATCCACTTGCATATTAATGATCGATAAGTAAATTTAGTTCAAATAATCAATCATTAATATCTATTAGATTATTTTAACCGTAAAAATCTTGAATCATATTTTTATTGCTAAAAATTGATCAATTTATTAATTAATAATTAATTTTTATAAATTAATAAGCTCTTATAAGTTAATTAATTTTCATTTAACGATTTCTTTTTTAATTAAATTTCAAATATCTTTACATATAAAGACAAAATTTTAATCATATTTCAAAATTTTTAATTTTACATAATTTTTAATTAGTTTTATGTTGTGCTAATATCTTGAACCTTTTAAACCTTAAACTTCTTGTCTTATCAGTTTTACTTTCGATATAATTTTTAAAACATTATGAATAATATATAATTAATGGAATTAGAGTCTATAAAATATAATTATTTTAACATCTCATAATCAATAATTAAAAAGTCTGACTCAGATTCAACGATAAAATTTTTTAAATCGATTGATTTTTTAATTCAATATATTTTAATAACTCTTATTATTAAAGATCAATTGGTGTATTAATTAATTAGATAATTTTTGCAAACTAATTGATTTTTATAAATCATAATAAATTAGTTAATTTTTATTTAATAATTTTTAATTGAACTTAACTTTTCAATGAATAAAGACAACATATTTTTTAACTATATCTTAAATTTTAATATTAATTGAATATTTTAAACTTTAAATTTTTTATATTAATGATCTAATTTTAATTGAAATTTTAAAACAACCATATTCAATTGATTTGTTTTAAAATGTGTCAATAAAAAATTTTCAATATATTTTAGAGACCAATAACATATTTTGTGTGGTCATCATTAACTAAATTATTATTATTACTATTTTATTAACAATAGAAAAACCTACGGTTCATATGCAATTTCACTCCATTCGTCTTGTCTTAATCCATCTATAGTGGTTGTCCTCATCCTTTTCAACTACTTTTCCGGATTTTTACATCTTTTCACGTCCACTTGCATATGAATGATCGGTGAGGAAATTTTTGTCCAAATAACATGTAATTAATGAAATTGGAGTCTATAAAATATAATTCCTTTAATCTCTTATAACCAATAATTAAAAAATTGAACCTAAAAATTTTAAATTATCAAAAAATTTAAATTATCTAATTTTTAGTTTAATTTATTTTAATAACTTTTATTATTAAAAATAAATCGATTCATTAATTAGTCAGTATTTTTTGTAAATTAATTGATTTTTGTAAATCATAATAAAAGTTAATTTTATTTAATAATTGTTAATTAAATTCAGTTTTATTAAATAAAAATAATATGCTTTCTTAAATTATATTTAAAATTTTAATATTAATCGAATCTTTTAAATTTGAAATTTCTTATATTACTGGTTTAATTTTGATTCGAGTTTTAAAACAACCATAGTCAATTGATTTGCTTCCAAATGTTTCATTGAGGTTGAGTATTTTAGAGATCAATAACATATCTTTTGTGGTCATCAGGAATTAAAATATAGTTATTATTATTATTATTATAAAGAATAGAAAAATATAAAAATATTATTCTTTAAAATTTGAGTAAATATAAAAAGAAATAAGTTATTCTTCGTTCACCAATTTTTAAATTTGAGTTTGTAGTACTAGTATAGCAGCCGAATCATGGTCTTATCTCAGGTTTATGGGCCCCAAATTCTTAATGGACTGGGCCTAAAACCAATGGCCCAATAAGCTTTAGGCTGGTTTAGCTATAAGACATTGGCTCACATACACTTAACTCAACACCATCGGACTAACTTCGGTAATGGTAACTGAGTTTAAGAGTATTTAATTATTCAAAAAATAAAACATATAACAAAAAAATAATAAGTATAAATTAATAAAATCAAGTAATCCATATTTATGAATCCTGCGGAAGAAGTTTTGGACATTGGAAGGAAGACAGGTAAGCCTTAACGTAGGTGTCAGGAACGAATAACTAGGAGAAGGAAGATGGAAAATATTCCATAATTCATGGAGACTTGGACATAGACATCACATTGTGAAGACAGGAAGAAGAGTCAGAGTCAGGATCGGGTACTCTGGATTACATCGTGGATGACAGTGGAACCCATTATTTTGTCCACCTAGCCTTTGATCCGCAAGCGTCTTAACAATATGATATTAGCAAGCACCATACACGCTCCCTCTCACTCTCACACACAGATTCAGTCAAAGCTGCTGGCCTTCTTGGGTTTTTGAGGGTCAAATCAATGGCGCTGTAACCAAGAAGTGACAATCTTTTCGACTTGCGCAGTCGTGGAACGGAGGGTACGGTATTTTTATTATATTATATTTACATACATAAATTTTACGTAAATATACGAATGATATTTAATAAAATAAAATAAAAATATGATAAATAAAACAAAAGATTTGATACAGGGATAAAGTATCCTATTTTTGTTAGACCCTTTCAATTTTGTACTATTTAATTTGATTTATATTTTTATATGAACTTTATATAAATATATAGATTAAATTTAATAAATCAAAATAATAGCCATAAGTTAATTTCTCGAAATACCATTTTAGTAATTATTTTTTTATATCCTCACAATTTTACGTCGACTTTGACTTTATAATTTTTGAATTTAATATATTTTAAAATTTTAATTTAAGAAGTAATTTTTTAAATTTCATATAAATTAAGTTTAAATATTTTTTTTTAAGATATGCTAATTGATAGGTATTTATTTGATATTAACTAAACATGTTATATTAATAAAACTAAAGTTTTAAATTAATTTATAGAAGAATTAAAAAATAGTTATTAAATTTATAAAATTTAAAACGCGTTCAATTACATTATCCCTTAAAACTAGCCAGACGATTATTTTTTAGGAGTTAATCATTAAAAATATTTGAATTTATAAAATAATATTTTTTGTTATAAACAAAATTTCATGACAGAGAATTATTAGATATGGGTAATTATAAATAAATTTAAAATTGGTTTATTTAATAATAATCATCATTATTAAAAAC
>JANZXP010000196.1:3666719-3684333 GCA_027576715.1 Erythroxylum flavicans | reverse complement strand
TCAAATCAATGGCGCTGTAACCAAGAAGTGACAATCTCTTCGACTTGCGCAGTCGTGGGACGGAGGGTACGGTATTTTTATTATATTTTATTTACATACTTACATAAATTTTACTATTTAATTTGATTTATATATTTATATAAACTTTATATAAATATATAGATTAAATTTAATAAATCGAAATAATAGCCATAAGTTAATATCTCGAAATACCATTTTAGTAATTATTTTTTATATCCTCACAATTTTACGTCGACTTTGACTTTATAATTTTTTTAATTTAATATATTTTAAAATTTTAATTTACCAACTAATTTTTAAAATTTCATATAAATTAAGTTTAAATTTTTTTTGAAGATATGCTAATTGATAGGTATTTATTTGATATTAAGTAAACATGTTATATTAATAAAATTTAAAGTGCGTTCAATTACATTATCCCTTAAAACTAGCCAGACGATTATTATTTAAGAATTAATCATTAAAAATATTCGAATTTATAAAATACTATTTTTTGTTATAAACAAAATTTCGTGATAGAGAATTATTAGATATGAGTAATTATAAATAAAATTAAAATTGGTTTATTTAATAATAATAATCATTATTAAAAACTACTAAATAATCATCATGCAATTAATTTTAAATTGAATAGAGGAGGAGCGTCTGGTTTCTTTTTAACAATGCAATAATTATATATATATATTATAAATATAAGAATTAAAATGAATATCCTGGTGCTGGGACTGGGACTGGGACTGGGACTGGGAGTGAGTACTGACTACTGAGTGGCCCAGCCTTTTCTCACGTGAAGACGCTCCTGGCCTTCCTGGCTCTGCAAATAATATAATGTAAAGTCACGTGTGATCTCACCACCACCATCAATTCTTTCTTGGACCATTGGACCCCCACAAGTAGGCCTTCACCTTTTTACTCCCTCCCTCCCTCCAAATCTCTCCTCCAAATTTTTTGCCAACGAAAAGTTAGAATCAATATTTTAAAAATAGGATAAAATTAAATCAATAAAATAAAAATTAAGGTTTAAAAAATGTAATCAAATTTAAAAATTAAGAAATTTGAAAAGTTGAAAACTAAATTTAACAATTTTAATATATAAATCATAAGTTTAATTTATATTACATTATAATTAGATAATTTAAACATATCAAATAATAACGTGATCGTAAAAATAATTTTTTAAATATTCTCATTATGCAATGTATTTACATAAACAATAATATTATATAATATTATGATTCTTCAAAAAAAAATACAATTGTCAATTCATTAATTTAGTTTAATATTTATTATTATTAAATTTTGATTAATTTATTAATTAATCATTCAATTTTTGTAAATTAATTAATTTTTATAAATCAAAATAGATCAATTAATTTTTATTTAGTATTATATTATATTAATTAAACTTTAATTTTCATTTTTTTCAATTAATTATCAAAATTTTTAAATTTATTTAATCTTTAAGTTAATGAATATTTTTAAATCTTAAATTTTTTGTCAAATAAAAAAAGATTAAGTTTCTATAGGCCAATGGTATTCTAACTGAAAAATATTATCATCGTACAAAACATTGAAGATCTGTGACGAAGAGAATCAACTTTGATTTGGTATTTAAACTTTAGTTCTATCCGATAAAAAAAACACATCATCCTTAAAAGAAAAAAGAGTTTCGAGCTCTGGCTTAGTGGCTCCCTAACATTTGGAGACGATTTTGGCTATGTTTAAGAACGTATGTTTCCACTTACGTTGTACCTTCGACTGAATACTGTATGTATGTACGCGGGAAGTAACCGCTTAATAGCGCCTCTTTATATCTCTTTCTCTAATTTTGGCGGCAACAAAACCGCTACACTCCATTACTCACTCACCCTGATTCCACTCTCTATCCCCTCCTCTTTAGATTTGCTCAATCTGGGCAACGTGGATTAAGCAGTTTAATCCTACAGAATGTCAAATACCCATGTTCCAGTTTGAGCTGTTGAGGTTATAGTTATTATAGTGCCCATGGGAGACTTTGAAGGTGGTGTGCTTCTTTCTGGTCTGTTGTGTGAAGAAAATGAAGCTTCTTGTTACAGGGAAAACGGGAATGGTGACGGTACTTGTAGCTTTGATGACCACGAAACTAGTGTTGTTTTGGGAAGTGAGGAAATCGAGTACGTAGAGAATCTAATTCAGAGAGAGACCAGTTTTGGATTCGGATGTTGGGTATCTTCTGGTGGTTGCTCAAGAACCAGCAGTGAATGGTTAAAGTCTGCTCGCTTGGATGCCATTGAGTGGATTTTTCATGTTTGTAAATGATTCTTTTACTGTATTATGAAACATTTCCCATTTTTTCATGTCTGTTTCTTGAGTCTAAAACCTTGTGTGTTGTCTTGTTCACAGACTCGGGCAGTCTTTGGATTCCAATTGCTCACAGCTTATCTTTCTGTGACTTACTTCGACCGGTTTCTTTCGAAAAGATCGATAGATGTAACTAACAAGTTCTGTGTTGGCCTTAATGTCTTATCACGTTTGGTCTTTGGCAATGATAACGGTTTGATGTTGTTTTTTCGCAGGAGGGGAAGTTGTGGGCCGTTCAGTTGTTGTCCGTGGCGTGTTTGTCAATAGCAGCGAAGATGGTGGAGTGTAGAGTACCAGTCTTATCAGAGTTCCCAGTTAAAGATTATTGCTTCGAGAACAAGTCGATTCAGAGAATGGAGTTATTTGTGTTAACCACATTGGAGTGGAAAATGAGTTCAATCACTCCTTTGATCTATCTACGATACTTTGTTGCTAAAATTTGTGGTGAATCTAAAACAAAAGAACTAATATCTAAAGCTGCAGAACTCATAATGGCAATGGTGAAAGGTAAGCTTTTTAAAGTCGAACTTGACCCTTTTTTAAGTCCAAGTTCTTTGCCAAACTTGAATCTTTTCCTCTGCTTAGATGAGAGTTCCTTGGATCATCGACCGTCTGCTATTGCAGCTGCCGCAGTATTATCTGCATATAATAGCCAGTTCACAAGGAAAGAACTGGAGCTCAAGATGAATATGATTTCCCTGTGGAATTCTCAGGAAAATGTTAGTTTCTTCATATTAAAACACAGTTCATTTTCTCAACTTACGGACATAACATCTCGTATCAATTCTTTTTTCCTTCAGCAGGAACACATATTGTCCTTTTTTATTGCAATGCAGTGTAAGGAAATGGAAAAGTTGAAGACACCCGAGCCTATGATTACCCCTGTCTCATCCTCAAATCTTTCGAACTCAATAGATGTTCAAGAGAACTCTCTGTGCGCCTTAGGAGCTGGCATTAAAAGAAGATTGACATTTGAAGACTGTGATCAAAACTCCCCTGGAAGGAAAATTTCTCGTTAGTATTGAGATAAATTGATACCCTTTAAGGACTAATTGGCTTCATTAGTTGTTTAAACAGAAAATACCTTTCCCAAAGAACAACAGTCATTATTTGCAAAACGTTGGTTTTACATGCTAAGTGTTCTGTGCCATTTTATGGTGTGGTTTGAGTGGATGATTGGGGAGTTCAGTTTTCCAGAACCAAGTAAGGACTTAGTTAATTTGACAGCTGGAGCATGTGATATAGAAAAGGGAAGATATATGTATAAAGTATAGGTTTAACATACTTTAACATGTAAGAATCTGACTCAAAAAGTCCAAAAGCCAAATAAGGTGGAAGAGGGACTTGGAGAGTGCCAGAGGGCCATTGAAGACCTGTTTAATAGCATTCATTGTACTGTTTGCTTTTTCATGAACCCTACTACTGGTCACCAAACTTTTAGTTTGTGTCTATCCCGTTTTCACTTATTTATCAGTTTTACTTTTATGTATTTGGAGAAGAGAATTATGTACATCACTTAAGTCTTTTGACTGGGATGCTTCCTATGTCTTTCAAAAGGCTGAAAGCCATGAGGAATGAAGAATTGTTTTTGTTTGATTTGATACATTTGTGCTGCATTTGGGCCATTGAAAAAGTTTATGAACTGTGACAAGATTTGCTTGGAATGTTGGGGTTCTTAGTGGTGAGTTGGATGTATCCTTTTTTTGTTAGAGAGTACAGTGTTTGCTAGGTATGGAGTTACCAGTAGTTGATAGATGATTCTTATCCTCTTTAATGCTAATCAGAAATTTGTCTCCTAGAAAGTTTATTTACTCTCATAGGTAAGTAGAGTACTTATCTGAAGAATGGTCATTTTGAATAGGTTGAGATCAGAGAGCATCCTTTCTCAAAGTTGGCACCTGAGGTCCCATAATAAGGCCATAGTTTTCACCAATACGTGTGACTGCTAATATTGCTTCCTTTAATGGTGGTTGTAGGACCCAACTCATCATCATGAAGTTAGAGACCTTTGTTTCTGGGGTGTATTGGGAGAGTTAGGGGTATGAGTTTAATGCAAAATGATGTCAGAGGCTCCACCTCTCTTATGACTCCACAGGGGTTTCCTAGGATATTCCAGTCTGGCAATGCGCAGAACTTTTGTTCTACTTCACAGAATAGGAAGACATTTTGCTGCTATTAGTACATATGGTCCTGTTCAAGTCCATGTTCATGTGCCCACTTGACCACGTCGTCTTGGCTGAATTCCTAGTTAAAACAATAAGGTCATTAATGCTATGTTTTCTTATCCAGGATTTGTGAAGAAACAATCAGACAGACATGTAAGTTTTGGCCCCAAACCTGTAAGTGTCTACTATACCAGTTGTAAGATCCTATTGTCCAACATTTCTTTCTTGTCCAAAGCCTAGGAGGTTAGTTCTTAGAGTGTTTCTGGCATTTGAGGTTCTGGTTAGTAATTTATTGGCTGTAGATTCTCTCGTTACCAAAAGATAACAACATTTCTTGTTCAAGTTGGTGTTATTTGAATTGAATGAGAAGTAAATCTGCATGGAAAATCAACAAGTGATGCTGTGCCTGTGACAGAACCTGCAAGTCTGCGACTTCAGGTTCTGTTGTTTCACCGAGTTTTCCATTTAAGCTCTTGGTGCGTACAGATGTTAGTGCTTCAAATCAAAGTCCACACCGAATGGTAACAAAGATGTTACTTTGTTTGTATCCAACTCCACTCCGGACCTACCATACGAAGACACGGAGACACTTGCAATAGCAGGAACGTACAGATCTGCAGATTTTCATAGATTGTATTCTTTGGGCTATTTCTATTTGTCGGTTATTTGTCCTTTCCTCACAGCCCAAAGATTTATAGCATTCCCAACATAATAGGCCCGAAGCCTAAACGAAATAAAGAAAAAGGAAAAGTTTAAAGAAATTGAAAACCAACCAACTCCCTCTGTTTCTCTCGGTTTCCCTCCGAAACCAACAATTTGAAATGGAGAAGAAACTCCGGTACTCCCTCCGTTCCTCCTCGGCGGAGGAATTCCTCTCCGCGGCCGTGAAACTGGGCCTGAATTCCTCCACCAAATCCACTCTCAAGTCCCTAATCCACTCTATACCTCCCTCTTCTCCGCTCTCCACCTCTCTCCCTCTCTCCATCCGCAACTCCATCTCCACCTCCCTCCTGTCCTTCCACAACCTTCCAGAACATTCCCCGCCCTCCAAACGCCCCCGTCACCGAGATGATCACTCCAGAGAGGATGCGTCCCGGTTTCTCTCCGAGCTCCAAGTTCTCGCTCATGTTACTTTCCTGTGCGTGTCTCATCCCAAGAAGCCGTTTTCGTCCTCCGATTTGCTGTCCGCGGCTCAGTTACTGCACGATAACTTGGTTCTTTTCGATCCGAATTCGAGCTTGTCGTCAGAGGTTGCGAGTTTGTGTGAGAATTGCTGGAAATTGGATTTTGATGGACGAGAGACCCTGATTTCTCAATCTTTGCCGTTTCTGGTTTCGAGATCGCTGACGTTGAAGAAGAGAGTCGACGTGCATAGGGTTTATGCCCTGCGTGAGGCCTTCACTTTGCTTGATTTTGAAGATGAAAGTATAGAGGACTTGAAGTTGCTGTTAATTCGGTGCGTGATTGCTCCTCTGTATTTGAAGACCAAGGAAGGGCGGCGGTTTTTAGCGTTCGTGTTTGGATTGAGTGCCCAGTTGTTGAAGGAAGCATTGGCTATGATAAAGTCGCAGATTGCTTTCGGAAGGAAGTCGATTTTGGAGGCCTATGGGGAAATATTATTTAGGGCGTGGAAAGATGTGGATGGGGACTTGAAGAATGAGATCGAAAATGGATTTTTGCAGAGTTTGACTGAGGGTGCTATATACGCGAGCTCGCGGGGGCTTTCAGCTTCGATTAGGAGAGTATTGGGTGGGTTTATCACCCAAAGGGTTACTGATGGGGTTGAGAAATTGCTCTTCCGGCTGGCTGAGCCTGTGATATTCAGATCATTGCAAGTAAGACATTTGTTGTCAAAAGTTAATTGTTGAAATAGTATTTGCGTGGGTTGTTTTTGGCTATGATGAAACATGTTGACATAATACTAAATCATTTTCATTTGTTGCATGTTGTTAAGTTATTTCAAAATGCCATTGTTGGAGTCAGACCTTCCCTAGATAAACTAGCACATCAACATAATAATTGTACTGATTTATGTGTTCTCAGTGAAATTCCTAACTGATAACTGTTTTCAAAATCAGGCGAATAAGATAACAAATTTGGAAAATTTTGACATTTACCTGATCAAGGTCTTCTAGGGTCCAATTTTTGATGTGGGATAATGACAGTGTTGTTATATTCTTTTTTTACGGGGATACTTGCTAGTATTTGTATATGAGCATCTACTGTGTATATTTTGACAGGTAGCAAATTCAAACGTCCGGCTTAATGCTTTGCACTTACTTCTAGATTTGTTCCCTCTTGAAGATCCTGATGCAACAAAGGAAGATAAAGATATAGTTCTTGATAAAGAGTTCTTTTTACTGGAAAAGTTGCTCATGGATGATTGCCCAGATGTGAGAGTTGTTGCAGTGGAAGGTTGTTGCCGGGTACTTCATTTATTCTGGGAGATTATTCCTTCATCAACCATTACAAAAATACTTACGAAAATTTTTGATGACATGTCGAATGATATATGCAATGAGGTCAGACTTTCCACATTGAACGGCATTGTTTATTTGCTTGGAAATCCAGTATCTCATGGAGTACTTATAGTGCTTCTCCCAAGACTTGGCCATTTAATCTTGGATAATGTTCTTTCAATTCGTGTTGCTGTTTTGGAGCTCCTCCTCCTTATAAGGGATATAAGAACATTCCAGTTTAACAAGGTACAGATAACTCTCCAAAATGCTGCTTTATTATGCAACTGTTTTTCAAAAAATGTTCTAGAGGTGTTTCTTTGCGTTTTCTGATTGTCTTCGCATGATGTCACACCAGGTGGTTACTTTAGAATTGTTACTATCCACCCTTGCAAATGATCAACCTCAGGTTGCTCAGAAGGTAACAAAACTGCTTATACCATCCTATTTTCCCTCAAAGTTATCCATTGAACAAGCATGCGATCGTTGTATCACTATCATAAAACGATCCCCCATGGCTGGTGCAAGATTTTGTGAATACTTGGCATCAGAAGGGGCTTCGCTTAAGTCCCTCATGGAACTAGTTAAATTGCTAATCAGTTTAGTTTTATCACATGCTGAGCTAGACGAAAATCAGATTGAGGGTTTACTTGCTGCTGCTGCCCACCTCTGCAATAATCTATCGAGTGAGCCATGTTTTAAAAGTGCCCTCAAAGAGTTCCTAGTTGGCGGAAAAGTAAAGTGCTTGTTTGCTGCTGCACCTACTTTGCGTGCTCAATCAGCTGTACTTGACATGTGTTCTGCTGTCTCTCCAGATGATGCAGCTGAACTTGTTGAAGAGTGTATGGGTCTAGTCACTAATTGTAGTGGATTACCAAACAATGTTGACATGCAAAATGAAGTCAGGTGTGCCCACAAATTACTTACGTCCTGTGACTACTTTGATCAAATGTTGGAGGCTCAGACAGCACTTTTACAGAAGACAGCATATCGTTGCCATGTTAAATTTGGAACTGAGATACCAAAGCAAAGAGTTTCTCCAGGAAAAAGGAAAAAATGCAAGCCCTCTGTCAAAGTTGCGGCTAAGTGGAAACATGTAAAAGGAAAGAGAGTTTGCACTCTTGAAGAGGATTATTCAGTTGCTGTTGGGATAGCCTGGCAACTAAAAGATTTGCTAGCATGTGAGGACACTAGGAGGCAAATCTTAAGTTCTCTAACTCCAGAACTACCATTAGATGCTTTGAAAATTATTTCAGAGGTCAGCGTTGTGCAATGTATCAACTACGTGTACATGGATATATCTCCTATCTTGGCATATACTGCCCTCGCCTTACACATGACTCTAAAAAGTATAAACACAAGCATAAATGTTCGTGGTTCAAAGGAAAGTCATTCAGCATCAATTCAGAAGCAAGTACTATACCTTCTCTGTCACTTATTGTTCATTCTTGTGTTTGAATTGTTTGTGACATGTCATTGCACATTAAATTTAGCTTTATCTGCAATTTTCGAACATGGCTACTTTTCTCTTTTCTCATTGTACCTTTTCCTTAGTTCTGGAAGCTATTAGAGAAGTTTGTTGGTTGTGTTTTTCGGTCACAAAGTGGACCGACGTTCATATAAGCCAACAACTTTTCATCGTGATAATATCCTTGAGGAAACAAAATAACCAAGAAAACAAAAGCTCATACGTGCAGTTCATGCTGCTAAACTTGATAATAAACATCAAGGAGCAAACTGAAACTTCAATTGCCCTTAGATGAGTCTTAGTTGAGGCTTGAAAAGACCACTTTATCTGTAGAGATAGTCAGTTTCCTAAGAATTGTATGCTTGTAATTTTACCGCCACAAGAACATGCCACATTGTGAATTAAATGCAGCTAACCATCCTTAACCTATACAAAATTTCCAATTTCAGATATTTTCCGTTGCCACTATATTTATGTCGTCAGTATTAATATTATGATCTTTGGTCAACTAAATTATTTGTTGATTGTAGTTTGAGGTCAAGAGCTTTCCTATTGTTAAAGTAGAAATTATTGTCGATGATCCATTTTCAGTTTTTTCCAAAATTTTTCATTTCAGCTGACTGTGCTGGATTCGGCAGCAGATCACCTGGTTAACTGTGCAGAGAAGTTGTTGGGAACAGGTGAGGCTGGGGAATCTTTGACAGTTAAAATGAACGCCCATCTTACTGGAGGAAAACATAAATCTCAAGCAGATTCTTCTTGCTCAAATGATGCTGGTAAGGCATCTACAATTGTCAAGGAGCCACGATTTTCACACAGCTTATTTTTGTATTATGATAGTGGTGTCTGAAAAAAAAAATGATTAGTTTCAATAACCAGGTTATTAATTAATTAATGTGTCAGATTTTAATTTGCTTTAAAATATATTTCTTTCTTATAAATAACAGCTTGTGAACTTTCATTAGGATCTCATTATACCTCAGAATGGAGAATGCGCAATATGGTGAAGATACTAACTGCAATTCTCAAATTCATTGTTGAGTCTCGATCAATGGGCTTTCTTTCTCGTATTCATGGAAGGTGCCTAAACTTTTCATCAGCATACATAAAATGTATAATCTTGGCTTTTGGTAGAGGAAACTTGAACTTGAAGGAGGATGAGTTGAAAGAAATAGTTGCGTGTCTGAGGAGCTCCTTCAGTTATGCAGCTAAGTTACTCAATCTGATCCTTAGAGACACAAGTGAAGCTTTACCACCTCCACCAGAAGCTTTTGCTCTTGTCAATGAAATGCTTGATCTAATTGTCTTAACTGAAAAGTATCAGGGCTCTAGTGTTGCAGCACGTCTTACTGCCCCAGCTAAGTTTTGGCTGCCTGATTTAGTTCTAGCTTTGGGATCTTGGTGCCTGCTTAAACAGAATGATAAAGAAAGCACTCATTTGACTGTCTTCAATAGAATGAAACTAAATTTCCCATCATGGACTTCAAGTTTGGCAAAGAATGAGTTCAATGAAATGGATGAAGTCAGCCCACAGGAGGACGATGTTTCTGAATCACAAGAATTTCGTGTATTTAAGAAGTTCGTGGAAATGATAATTTCGCTTTTGAAAGGCAACTCCAACATTTTGGATGCAATAGGGGTGATTTTCTTAACTGGCTCTATTCTTGGCCTGGAAAGAAAGGACTCGGAATTGGTATTGGGACTCCTACACTTCGTCTGTGCCAAGCTAGTCGGTCCAGAAGACAGAGAATGGAGTAAACTTGATATGATGTTGACATTATTGCCGGACATATACCCAGTGATTGAAAGACAAATAGAGGAATCAAATCCTGGAGACGAATGTCAGAAACTGCAGAGAGCCAGGGCACTGCTTGAACCTGTTTGGTTGTATCACCTTTACGAAACCGGGAGGTTTTCTTCAATGGAAGAATAGACTGTTGTATCATGCTATCCCTTAACACTTCAGGTCTACAGATATTCCAGGCATCTAAGGCTCATACCTGAACTGGAATACACCCCTTTTTTTTTCATTTCATGAACTGGAAAGCAAAATAAACTGGAATATATTCCTTGTAGTTGATGTATTCATTAAATTATGAGCTCGTTTATATAAAGTTGGTATTATTGGTCATGGACCTACGATTGTCAACCTCATTATTACCCTTTAACAGTTATAATGTTTAGCCATTCTTATACTCCAACTTTCATTTCTCCTATTGCCAATGTATACATATTTTGTTATATATAGGAGTTACACATTTGCTCAATAATGAGACTTTTCAATAATGTTACATATTTTGTTATATATAGGAGTTACGCATTTGCTCCGTCCAACTCAAGCATTTTTCTTTATATATAAACACCTTATACACGTGTTTTGTTTTACTCACAAATTCTTGCATTTATCTGGCTTCTTTTAATTTTGGAGATAGTTTTTACTCCACTATTTAGAGTGCACAGAAGTTGGTGGAAAAGATGTTAAATCTGAGGTCAGATCTCGTTGTCTTACTGCACCGTAAAGGGAGAATTTCTAACTTAGGGCAGTAATTTTTTACGACGCCTTGCACTTCAAATAAGCTGTTCCATTTTAATTATTATTGCTACTTTAACTAACAATCTAAGTCAAAATTTTATTGTGTTGCTATCATTTGTTGATGCGTATAGGAAAAAATACTATGATTTTGCTGCTGCGTATTTAAATTGGTAGAAGTCAGAATACGGTGCAGTTTTCTTCGTACTATTTGATTATTTTGTGTGAGACATTTCTGCTTTTGGATTTAATATGTCGTCTGCAAATTAGATCAACGTAGGTTCTGCACCTACTATTCCCTATATAAGTTCAGTCCCTATCACCGTAGTTCCAAAAATTATACCTGATTTAACTAGATGAGAGCCTCTAGATGAGAGAAATTTTAAACGATGGTTTGAAAAAATTTTGTTTTACTTTCAACAATACGAAATGAATTATATACTGTTTCAAAAGATTCCTAGTGACAATACTGACCCTAAGACTACTAAGGATAATCGTACCGTTAGGGAAGTGTTACTCAACCATATAATCAACCCTTTATTTGATATCTACTCCAAGTGCAAAACTGCCAAGGAAATTTGAGATGCTTTAGAAGTGAAATATGAGACGGATGATGTCGGTACTAAGAAATATGTTGTTGCTAGGCGGTTAAAATTTACCGTTGCTGATGATAACCCTATTATGGACCAATTACATAAGTATGAAAATCTAGTTGTTGAAATCCTTGCCGAAGCTATGAACATGTGTGATTAATTTGAAGCTAATGCCCTTATTGAGAAACTTCCTGCCTCATGGAATGAGTACAAAAACCAGTTGAGACATAAGAAGAAAGACATGAAGCTTCAGGAGTTGATAGGACATATAAAGATTGAGGATGTCAACCGTACACAAGATAAAACCAAAACACTCACCCTTGTCCCTACTATTAAGGTTCATGTGGTAGAACATAGAAACGCTAATAACTTCAAGAAGAATGATGGCCAAAACAGGCCTTTTAACAACAAGCAGCGTTACTTTAAGCGCAAAAGGATTGATGGTGATTGTTGGTGGTGCCACAAGTCAGGCCATCCTGCTGCTAATTGTCAAGCTATAATTAACTATAAGAAGAAATGCCAAGGATAGAAATTGCGAAAGTTCAGGAAAGGAAACCAAACAGGGTACCAACGGGGTGACTAGAAAAGTTTTGGCAAGCTTCAAGCTAATATGGTTGAAGCTGGTAATGACGAGGAGGTCATTATTGCTATGATGTCCGAAGTCAACCTTGCTGAAAATTTGGTCGAATGGATCATTGACACAGAAACTACACGCCACATCTGCACCAACAAGAACCTGTTCAAGGAGTTAAATGATGCTGCTAATGGTGAATTCATATACATGAGTAACTCTAGCAAAGTTCTTGTCCAAGGAGTTAGGAAGGTCACTTTCAAACTCATTTCTGGAAAAGTGTTGGCGTTAAAAAATGTTTTATTTGCTCCTGATGTACGTAGAAACTTGATTTTTGGTGCATTGCTTAACAAGTCGGAGTTAAACTGATCTTTGATTCTGATAAGCTAGTTTTGACTAAGAATGAGAGCTTTGTTGGAAAAGATTTTTGTAATGGAGGCTTATTTGTAGTTGATATTGAAATGAATGCATCTATTTCTTTTGCTTATATTGTTGAGTCTTTAGACCTATGACACTCTACACTTGGGCATGTTAATGTGAGGTCAATTAAGAGGATGCAAAGCTTAAACTTGTTACTTAACCAAATCACTAATGAAATGAAAAAATGTCAAATTTGTGTTGAGGCTAACACACTAAGAAACCTTTTAAATCAGTGACCGAGAGAGAGTCACAATTGTTGGACTTAGTTCACATAAACTTGGGTGATTTTAAGAATTGTATTAGTAAAGAAGGCATGACATATTATATTACCTTTGTGGATGATTGTTCTAGATTTATTTATTGAAAAATAAAAGTGTTGTAGAGGAAATGTTTATGAAATACAAAGTTGAGGTTAAGAACCAATTTAAAAGAAAAATTAAGAGATTAAGGTCTGTTCGAGGTTGTAAGTATAGTACTGATTTTCTTGCTAATTTTTGTGAAAAAGTTGGTATTATTTATGAGCTTTCAGCTCCTTATACTCCTTAACAAAATGGAATAGCAGAGAGAAAAAATCGAACACTCAAGGACTTGATGAATGCAATATTGATTTCCTCAGGATTACCTGATTTTATATAGGGGAAGCTATTTTTTCAGGTTGTTATGTTCTAAACAAAGTTCCTCATAAGAAACTAGATCAAACTATGTACGAAATTTAGAAAGGTTATCCACCTAACTTGCATTTTTCAAAAGTGTGGGGGTGTCTTGCTAAGGTTGCTCTACCTGAACATAAGAGGAAGAAAATTAGGCCTAAGACCGTTGATTCAAATTTTGTAAGATATGCCTCTAATAATGTTGCCTATAGATTTATGGCTAAGGAAGAGGGGTCTAGCACTTACGGATCAATTATAGAGTCAAGAGAAGTAGTGTTCTTCGAAAATATATTTCCTATGAAAGTGAGTGTGCAAGTCCCTAGAAAATTTGTCTCTAATTCTTCTACCAATGATGACATAAAGGAAGAGCAAATTGTTGAACTAAGAAAAATCAAAAGAGTTAAAGTACCCATTAGTTTTGGTTATGACTTTATTACTTCCTTTGTGATGACAAAAACTAAGGAGATAGATGATGTTTTTATGGTGATTTATATTATTGAGGAAGATCCCAAAACTTATAAGGAAGCAATGAGATATGTGGATGCTACGTTTTGGAAGGAAGCCATAGATAATGAATTAGAGTAAATCATGTCTAATAAAACTTGAGTTTTAGTTAATCTACCTCGAGGGTGTAAGAAATTGAGACCTCAAGGAACCATTGAGAGGTTCAAGGCGAAACTTGTGATTAAAGGCTTTAAACAAAAAAAAGGATTGGACTTTTTTGATACTTACTCTCTTGTAGCTAAAATTGCATCTATAAGAATGTTATTTGTTATTGCCTCGGTATTTAAGCTTCATGTGCACCAAATGGATGTTAAGACAACTTTTTAAAATGGTGATCTAGATGAGAAAATTTATATGGTCCATCTCGAGGGGTTTAGAGTGCCTGGTCAAGAGCAAAAGGTGTGTAAGTTAGTTAAGTCTTTGTATAGACTTAAACAAGCTCACAAACAGTGGCATGAACAATTTGAAATTGAGATTTTCAAATATGATTTCACCTCTTCTGATGTTGATTCTTGCATTTATTTGAAATTTAATGCCAATGGTTATGTAATCATAGCTCTTTATGTGGATTATATGCTTATTTTTGGTACTAGTTTATCTATTATTGATACTAAGAGTTTGCTAAACTATGATATTGATCCAGTCAAAACTCCCTATGATGCTAGCGTTGCTTTAAAGGAAAATCTTGGTGACAGTGTAAACCAAGCTGTGTATGCTAAAATTCTTGGTAGTGTGATGTTCTTAGTGAAGTATTATCGTCCTGATATTGCATATTGTGTGAGTAGACTTAATAGGTATACTCATAATGCTAGTCAAGAGCATTGGAATGCATTGATTCGTTTGTTGAGGTATTTGAAAGGTACCATGCATTATGAATTATCTTTTGGTGGTCATCCTCCTATATTGGAGGGGCATTCTAATGCTAACTGGGTTACAGAGAGTGATGATATACACTTTATCAGTGGTTATGTTTTTACCTTAGTAGGAGCTGCAGTGTCTTAGAAATTATCTAAGAAAACGTGTATTGCGAGATCAACAATGGAGGCTGAGTTTATGGCTTTGGAGTTGGCAGGACAGGAAGCTGAGTAGCTAAGGAATCTCTTAGTAGATATCCAGCTTTGGGAAAAATCACTTTCTTCTATTTTCCTTCATTGTGATTCGTAGGCTGCCATTCATGTTGCCAAAAACTAGGCATATAATGGTAAAAATAGACATATCAGATTTAGACATAAAATTGACTATATTTTAATTAGACATGGTGTAATTTCTCTGGACTATGTCAAGTCAAAGAGAAACTTAGCGAATTCGTTTACAAAAGCTTTAAGTATAAAACTAGTTTTATTTACCAAAAAAATAGCTTCAGAGCATGCTAAAGGGATGAGGTTGAGCTTAATTGTGTAGTAACCTCATGTTGGACACTTGACTTGGGAAACCTAGTTCAATGGGTCAAACAAAGTTACGTGGCAACTACTTACTTGTACTTTTTTTGTGGAATAATACTGAGATATATTCAGTTGTTGAATTACATCCCTAGCATGACTTTACTGCGTTTGATGAGGTTGGATTGTATAATTCTTAATGAGTTCCATGCACAATTTTGGGTGATGTGAGCAGTACACACTTGATGGACTCACCTACCTGATTGTGAAGGGCTAGCTACCCTCTTGTGAGAGTATTTGGGCTATCTCTTTAGAGTGATCATGAGACCAGTGTATTTTGAGGTTGTTAATTCTCTAGCAGTTTCTGCCTCCGATTTTCTTAGACAATAGATTCAAGAGTTAGTTCACCTGGTTGTTCATTTACTTTTTTCCTAAATTGTTACAGTTTGTTTCTCAAGTTTTGGACCAAATGGGAGATTGTTGGTGATATTGGTCCATAAGTTGGACCCTACGGTTGTCAACCTCATTATTATCCTTTAACAGTTATAATGTTTAGCCATTATTATGGTCCAATGTTCATTTCTCTTATTGCCAACGTATACATTTTTTGTTATATATAGGAGTCATGCATCTGCTCAATAATGAGACCGTTGAACACTGCTTATTTTCTCTGTTTTTCTTCTCTCACGCATCTTTATTTGCTCTATCCAATTCAAGCATTTTTCTCTACATACAAACACCTTACACACATATTTTTTCTTACGCACAAATTCTGCATTTATCTGCCTTCCTTTAATTTTGGAGATAGTTCCTATTCCACTCTTTGGAGTGCATCAAAGCTGGTAGAAAAGGCGTTAATCTAGGGGCCAAATCTTATTGTCCTGCTGCATCCTAAAAGGGGAATTTTCGATTTAGGGCGGTAATTTTTCACGACACATTGCATTTCAAATAAGCCGTTCCATTTTAATTATTATTGCTACTTTAACTAATATATAAGATACTCTTAATTCTTGTTATTAGTTAATGACGTTGAAATGAAACTGGAGCAGGGATCATTTTCACACCAGCAGCACCGAGAATGCCTAGAAGTCTGGTGAATATTGTGAGAGTATAACAAGTTATGGTGATACAGGGGTGATAAATTTCATAAACCCACCACCAGCTTTGCTCCATTTCCATGTCTCTTGTTGACATGTAAGATTTTCCTTTAACCTCGTCCTGAGCATTATATTTAACGTTATAAGTAGAAAATTTATTCTTATCCTCCAAGTTAATGCAGGAAAAGAAATTTACTTTTGCATCATATAGAATAGACTTTACCGTGGCAACGTCATTAACAAACTTTAACATTTCTTAAACACAAGATCCACAATTTCTACTCAGGAATCAAACCTTATATTGGGGATTCAGCCTTCCGTCATAGGTTCTCATAAAAGAAATGGGATTTGCTTGATTCAACCATACTGACTTTCTTGTCTTATTAGATGAGTTATTCTTATGTTGAAAATGTTTCAAATTTAGTTTCAGTTCCAAAGAAGTTAGCGAACCTTTAATTCTTTTTCGAGATTATGAACTTCAATTTAAATATTATGATGCTTGATCCTGTAAGCACAATATAACCCAAGCTTTGCAAGCTTGTATGAGCAATGTTAAATCTTCATGGCTTGGTTGAATGAATCAAATTCAATTATAGGATTCTCGATTTTGAAGGGCATTTCAAGTTACACAATTTTTGCATGAGGAGCACCCTTGTACAGGTCCTTGAACTAGAATGTTACGGTTATAAAACTGAGATCGAGTTATAGGGCGATTACTTGTAAAATCAACCTGTAAACTTTGAGGAGTTGAATGTTTATTTGATTTTCTTCCTTGGTGAGCTATAGTGAATGTCGATATAGGCTCATTAAGAGAGAAACCCAAAGATCTCTTGAATTCAGAATTTGAGATAAAATTTTCTTCCTTTCATTTCCATTCCCACTTACAACTTTAATAAGATGAAAATAACTAACTCCTACACTATGAAAACCACTAGCCACTAAGTACATAAGAGGAGCTAATAAAACCTGATAAATAGGAACATAACCGAATAATTAAACTAAGCTACCCAGTCAACTAACTTCTCACTTTCATTCCACGTCTCTGATACACGTGTCCCTTGAAGAGCTTACCTTGGGAGTGGTTCATGTGGTTGGTCATAATATCACCACCCCCATTACTATTGATAGTGGTTGGTTTGTAAAAAATATTGTCATTAATTAATTAAAAAATGAATTATATTTTAATTAATAAATAAATTATATTTTAATTAACTACAATATTTTAATTAATTATATTGCAATTAATTAATTAATAATAATAATTTAATTAATGAATAGGTATATTTTAATTAGTTATATTTTAAATAATAATAATTTTTAATTAAATATAATGTAATTAAATAAATAATAATTTAATTAATTATATTGTAATTAATTAATTAATTACAATATTTTAATTAATGAATAATAATATTTTAAT
>JANZXP010000196.1:3651151-3666619 GCA_027576715.1 Erythroxylum flavicans | reverse complement strand
CAAATCCAATCAAATCTTACGCCCTCTAATATATTGTCAGGACCTCACACAAGATCGCTCTTTGTAGCCTCAAATTGCTTTTATAATGTTGTAGAGGAATCGCCCATAACTCTTTACTCTGTTACCAATTTGTTACGGTCCTAAAACTGAGATCAAATTACAGGGCGATTACTTGTGAAATCAACCTGTAAACTTTAAGGAGATGAATGTTTATTTGATTTTTTTCCTTTGTGACCTATGGTGAATGTCGATATAGGCTCATTAAGAGAGAACCCAAAGATCTCTTGAATTTAGAATTTGGGATAAAGTTTTCTTATTTTCATTTCCGTTCCCAATTACAACTTTAATAAGATGAAAATAACTAAGTCCTACACTACGGAAATCACTGGCCACTAATTACATAAGCGGAGCCAATAAAACCTGATAAATAGGAACATGACCGAATAATTAAACTAAGCTACCCAATCAACTAACTTCTCACTTTCATTCCACGTCTCTGATACACTTGTCCCTTCAAGAACTTACCCTGGGAGTGGTACACGTGGCTGGTCATAACATAGAACCAATAAGCAAAGAAGTTCTCGAGCTTCGTGTCAGAAATCAATTCTCTACTGAACCATGGATTTCTTCTACATCGTCAGAGATTCTTCGCAATCTAAAAGATGTATGAAATTTTGTTAGATCGAAAGGAATGTGCAACAATGCAAAAGAAATGTTAGGATTCTACAAAGATTTGGTTTGGCAAGGAGATTTTTCTTGATATCAACAATCAAGAATCTTTCCTGAGAAAAAAAAATGCAATACCTTCTAAAAATTCCCATGCAAATGAGGGAGCCAAACGTCTAGATGCTACCTCAAATGCAACTCACACATGAACCATCTTTAAGGCAGCAGCGATCGGCATGCCTAAGAAGCCGATGAATATGCTAACAAGCCACTGCGACAAAGTAAGAGGCGTTGTATTTGCAAATGTACCGAGGAATTCAACAATTATGAATTGGAAAATAGCCGTGCAGCTAAGGACAGCAATGAAAACATTGTTGTCAAGTATGCCTTTGAAAACGTTTATTCGTTCCATGTCGCGAGAGCTAATCTCATTGAAAACCTGTAGAAAGAAATGAGGGTTAACTGAGAATTTGAGACGGAAATACTTCTTATATAGAATCTACAAATTTCTTGGCAGTGAAGAAAATGTAACATTTTGCAATATTGTACTGGTATCAGCAAAGGAAAAGTTTAAATTCTCTTTTGTTTAATACACATCAGAACACACTTGGCTGAAGGACAGAAGTACTTGCTAACAGTATAAGAAAGGAAGATGTGAATAGGGAAATGCAGGCAATGGCTTCAGTTTTTACACAGGAGGAATATAGTTTCCAGGTATGATGTTGATGAACGTATGCTTCCTGGATAAAGTAAAAGATTGGGTTGCCAAGGAAACTTTACCTGACAAAAGACGAAGGAGTTGAATATAAGTGTATTCATGACTAGATCAGAATCTGGGCCATTGAGGTTAAACTTAGATTTCCCTTTTGCCTGAAGATACCATATCACCATAAACTGATATAAAGATTGACCCAAGATATTCCTCCACATCACATTGCTGATAAAGTTCCCTTTCCGACCAACTGGTGAACGCTTCATAAGTTCATTATTTGGAGGCTCAGTTGCAAGTGCAAGGGCTCCTAGAGTATCCATTATCATATTAACCCACAAAAGCTGAACAGCTGTGAGGGGAGCACTCCCTGAAAGAATGAATGATTTGATACAGAAGAGTCAGCAGAGAAGTAAAAAAACACTTATTTTCACTGAAAAGAACCATACAGCAGGTTTGCAAAACATAACAGGTACTTTGAGGGAATTCTTACCTGTTACACAAGCTGAAGAGAAGTTCACAATTAATGCAACCACGTTGACGGTGAGCTGGAACTGTACAAATTTTTGAATGTTAATATAGACTGATCGTCCCCATTTGGCTACTGTTACAATAGTAGAGAAATTATCATCCAGAATGACAACATCAGCACTCTCTTTAGCCACCTGTAATTTGGACATATCATATTATCATATTACCAATGTCAAATTGCAGCAAAGAACAATTTTCCACGAATGAAGCACGGAAAAAAAAAAAGAAAAACATCAACCTCTGTTCCAGCAATGCCCATTGCTAGACCAATATCTGCTTCATGAAGTGCTGGGGCGTCATTTGTGCCATCACCAGTTACCGCCACAACATCGCGAAACGTAGTTCGCAACTGTGTCACTAGTTTGTGCTTGTCAAGAGGTGAAGATCGAGCCATCACCTGCAAATTCATTTACATTTGAGTCTTTAACAGAGTAAAATCATGGTTACCATTCAGAGACTAAGTGATCTGTAGGATGTTTTTAAGCAGGAATGTTCAAAACTAACCTGAAGTTTAGGAATGATTTTCATTAATTCTTCCTGATTCTTTTCTCTGAAAACTGGTCCTTCGATGGCTATGCCATCATCAGTAAGAATGCCACATTCCCTAGCTATAGCCTTGGCAGTGTTAATATTGTCCCCTGTAACCATCCGTACAGTGATACCTGCTGCACGACAGACTGCAACAGATTCCTTGACACCACGACGAACAGGATCCTTAATTCCCACTATTCCTATGCACGTGTACCCAGAAGCTGGAATAGGACTATCAGGTGAAAAATCGCCTTCCAGTTCCATATATGCAAGGCACAAAGTCCTGAGAGCCTCATTAGCGAACTGCTCAATAATAGCTTTAAGATGGTTGAGTGATGCTTCATCTAGAGGAGCAATTTCACCATTTGCATTGATTACTTTATCACATCCAGCCAAAACAATCTCTGAAGCACCTTTACAATGGGCTTGAATGCCTTGTTCAGGATCCTTTAACACTACAGACATCCGCTTCTTTGTAGAGTTGAAAGGCTCAACTTTGATCACTTCAACTGCTTGTCTCTCTGCATGGAAATCTCCACCCAGAGACAAGCCAAACTCCAATATAGCAGTCTCAGTAGGTGTTCCCAATATCTCTACCTTGCCATCCTTGTTACGAACGACTTCACCTGCTGTGTTATTGAATATTGATTGCCGCAGGAGTTTTACTGCAGAATCAGGGATCCCAGAGCATAAACTACGTGCATTACATGGTTTCCCAACTTCCTTGACATTCATGGAAATGCATGCTTTGAGGACAGTCATATGATTAGTAGTGAGTGTTCCAGTTTTATCGCTGCAGATAGTTGTGGCTGATCCCATAGTCTCACAAGCTGCTAGATGACGCACAAGTGCCTTATCATTCATCATCTTTTTCATAGCAAAGGCCAAGCTCAATGTGACTGCCAGTGGCAACCCCTCTGGAACTGCAACAACAACAATTGTAACTGCAACTGCAAAGTACTCCAACATTTCCAATGCATCATCTGCAGACCAAGTCAAGTGAGTTCCTTGTCGCCACTTACGGCTAACTAATCCTTGTACTAAGACTGAAAAAGTTAACACTGCAAAGAAAAGACCTATCTTTCCGATAATGGTTGCCACTCCATTTAATTTGACCTGCAAGGGAGTTTCATCAACTCCTCCTTGACTGAGAGTGGCCATCAGTTTACCCCATTGAGTTTTCATTCCTACAGTAGTAACCAACATCTTGCTCGATCCATCTTGGACCTTAGTTCCAGAAAGCAAATAAGGGTTATCAGAATTTACCATCACAGGTTCACTTTCCCCTGTTAAACTTGACTCATCGATTGACACTGAAAATCCTGAAATGAAAAGACCATCTGCAGGGACTTGATCTCCAATGGCAAGATGTACAATATCTCCTGGAAGCAGATCATATATCGACAATTTCTGTCTATACCCACTTCTTGTGACTTGAATGGAGATCTTCTTTTTCTCTTTGTCTAAATCCCTGAACTGTAGTGATTGACGGTAATCACTACTTGCTGTAACAAACACAACCAACAAGATGCTTGCAACAATTCCAAGACCATCATGGGCTCCCTTTGGCCATCCTTCAGTTGCAATGCCAACTATTAAAGACACAAAAGCACAAACCCCAAGCATAATCAGAGTCATGTCCTGAAGAGCTTCCCATACGAACGCCCAGAAACTCCGTCCTTCACACTCAGCAAATTTATTGATTCCAAATATCTCTTGTCTGGAACTGAGTAGATCACTATCAGTAGGAAGCCCATTAGTGGTTGATGTGGAGAGCTTTTCTGCAATACCAGATACTCCACCGTGAAACTTTAACTTCTTAGTGTCGTGACCTTCGACAATAGATCCTAACTCGTCACCACAAATGCCAAATCCTGCAGCTTTGACTTTTTCAGGTATAACATATTCCATTGGGGATGCACCTGCATTTATTCCATCAAGCCAAGGGGTTTATATATCAACTGTTAGGAAGCTTTCAAGTTTATAATTCTGAAGAAATTCACCTTGGAGGAATTGAAATGCAGCTTTGGAAACGAGGACAGCAATCCTCAACTTTTCCTGACATGTAAGATACATAAAAAGAGGTAAGCTTTCTGTTTTAGACTACATGTTTAGAGCTTTCAGATGGTCTACTTCATTATACCAAGTTCAGAGGTGATAATTCAGGAACAGAACTGGTGAAAATTAGAAAAGAAGTGAACCCATACAGAACAACACAAGAAAAACTGTGGAAGTTGATTCAAGATGCAAATCAGTATGTAGGTAATCAATCCTTCTACAAACACTAGTGATACATGCAACTCAGACAGAAGCCTGAAAGTACAAGTGTGAAACAATTATGAATGGCAGAGCAATGCTTTTCACTAGAAAAGAGAAGGCCACCTAGAAACATAGTGGGAATGATATAGACCGAATCAGCTAAACACAAAGCAATCAGAACAGAAAAAGGTACAATCTTTAAAACGCTAACCTGGTTGGTTCGTCGCATAGCATCAGCTTCCTCACGCTTGGAGAGATTGGCGGTAAAGCGAAACCTTCGCTTTGGATTCTTCACCAGACCACACATCTCTCTCCATTTTTTCAAGGTCTGCTCCGACGAGTGCTTCGATTTCACGTCAAACTCAGTCAAAAAACTCTCCATTTTTCCCTCACTAAGAAAAACTACGTCCCCTAAACAAACCACAAAATCCCCGGTTAAATAAGAAGAGGAGGAAGTCACGTCAAGCACACAGAGAGAAGTTTCAAGGTCGTTGCTTTGAAAATTGTGTAAAACGTTAGACAAAGGATAATAACGTTAGGTGTTGAAATGAAGAGGGAAAAGGGAAGCTTCCTCTACAGTTTGTGATGCTTCTGAGTTCTATCATGTGTTTCCGGGAAAGTGAGCAAGAAAATAGATATAACGAGGAAGGAGACATGGCAATGGCGCGGGTGTTACTGGGAACTTGTAACGGTATTACTTCATTATTTCCTGGTCTTTTGGATCATCATAAATGACTGCTGTTTTATTTTCGCTTTTTGAAGAACTATTATGATTTATGACTAAGTTACTACAACATTGGTCATAATGGTACTTATTTACAAGTTAATGTGCAATTGGTGGCGGTGGGTGATAAAGTTTGACACTTTTTCTTGGGCCGCGTTGGAAGGAATTTTCCAGGAAAAAAGTATGTGAAACGTCAGATGGGTGGGCTATCTGACGTTAAGATAAAAGGAGATAATATAAAATTTGTTAAAATTTAAAATATAATTAAAAAGAACGCTCTAACTTTTCGTTAATAAAAATTAATTAATTAAAATTTATAAAAATTTATTAATTTATAAAAATTAACTAATTAATTAATTAATTAATTTTTGACAACAATAATTATTATAATAAATCAAACTGAAAATTTAAACTTAAATTAAAAAATTTGACGGTTTAAAATTTTTACAATTGAACTCATCAAATAATATCACAGGAATTTTTAGAATTATCATACAAACTAATATTGATAAATTTGATTTGATTTTAAATTAATAAATCAAATTAAATTTAATTAAATTATAAGGAGATAGAAAACAAGATTAAAAACTAATTTGAAAGGCCTGCAAAATAATATTTTTAATATAAATTATTAAAATTATGATATTTTAATATTTAATTTTCATTTAAAATAAAATTAATGGGTTAGTTAGTTCCATTTCTATTTCCATTTTTAGTTTTCATTTTTAATATAAGTTATTAAAATTATGATATTTTAATATTTAATTTTCATTTAAAATAAATTTAATGGGTCATTTAATTCCACTTTTATTTTTAATTTCCAGTTTACAGTTTTCGTTTTTTATTTTTGATTCATGTTTTTATTTTAAATAAAAATAAGTTGTCAATGTTAACGTAGTTATATTTTTATTCCTATAGTAATTATATATCGGATAAAATTTAAAGATAAACTATTTTATTGAAACAAATAAATTAAAATAAACTTTTTGTTTATAAATTAATATTAATTTTATAAATTTTAATTATTAAATTAAATTTTATTTTAAATTTATATTCTGAATATATTTTAAATTAATTTTATTTATTAATAATTATCAAATTGAAGTTATTTAATTTAATTATAAAATTAAATTAAATTATTAAGTAAAATTGAACTATTCATATTTTAATTAATATTTAATTTTAATTAATTAAATATATAATATTAAATTAGTTTATGATTATTAGTGTTATTATGATAACGATGATGATTATATATTTTTATTGTTTTTTATTTTTTATTTTTTAAGTTATTTGAAAATAGTCTCTCTTAGTTAAGAGTAAGATTGAGTAGACATCTCTAAATCTTACGTCTCAATAGTATTTTTCCTTATTATTGTTGTTGTAGTAATAAATATATAATATTAAATTAAATTATTCATAGTTTTATTAATACTTTATATATTAAATAATTAAATAATATATATTTAATTAATAATAAATTAGATAAAAAACAAAAACAGCCCTTTTTACAGTTTTCATAATTTTAAAATTTGGAAAAAAATATAAAAACTCCTAAAAAATGAAAAATAATGTGATTTTTTGTCTTAACCCATTTCTTAGAACTACTGCGCAACAAAACAGGCAGCTGAAGAACCAGGTGTCAAACGAATATTGGTGACAGCAAATCGTCAAAACTAAATTCTGTTGCGTTCCTTTCTGTTGCCCCTCTCTCTCTATCTCTCCCGCCCCTTCACCACATCAACTCCGATCTCCGCCACCATGACCAACGGCCCGGGACTCTTCTCAGATATCGGCAAGAAACCCAGAGGTTCTTCCTTCACGCTTATGTGTATAATTGATTAGTATATGACGTGAGGTAGTGTTTTCATTTTCAAAGCTGGAATCTTTAAATTTTTTCTTGACTCGTATTTGTAGATCTCTTGACTAGAGACTACAGCTCCGATCACAAATTCAGCATCTCCACCTTCAGCAGTGCTGGTGTGGTACGTCACGTCTAATGCTGTATATGCATGGTCAATTCAATTAGTTCAAACCGAAGCTTTTACTTTTAATTTCAGTTTTTCTTGATTAGCCTGAACTGGCATTGGACGAATTAAGTGAATGAACATGTGGTGAATTATAAAGATTCTCGTGTCTGGTTTCTGTGACCTTGTTTAATTTAAAATTCATGGTGATTCATGACTGCCTTCCCATTTTGTGATGGTGCTGCATATGACTGAATTTCTTGATTGGGTCAGTTGTCTAGTTTTCTTATTGCAATGTTCTGCAGAATACTGGATTTATTATTTCTGGTGGGGTTTTCTTTTCAGTATCGGGAATTGTTATGATTCTTATTTATCCTCCATGTGTAGATGGGTTTCCTTTTATTTTTCTCCTCTCCTTATTGTAATGGTTCTATCTGAAATTAATCTTGTTTCCTGTGATTTCTTTCAACATGCGCACAAAGACTAAAAGGTGTGCCAAGAAGAGTAAAGTGTAGCTTCTTTTAAATGAAATTTTAGTAGATTCTGCTGTCATAATGATATTCATTTCTACCCTAAGGTTTATGTTGATGTCCAAAAAATTATGGACTTTGATCGGTTTTGAGTTTGTCCAAAGGCGGATGTTCTTTTAAGCAACTTGATCATCTTCTATCTACTCTTTAGGTTATTATTCAAGCTTCCACTCTTTCAGTTTATCAAAAAGCTAATGTTCTTCAAAAGAACTGTATCATCTCATTTTTACTCCTTTCTGTATGATTTTTCAGGCCCTCACATCAACAGCTGTGAAGAAAGGAAGTCTTTCCACTGGGGATGTGGCAGCACTTTACCAGTACAAAAAAACTTTCTTCAGTGTTAAAGTTGATACGGAATCTAACGTATGTTGTTTCTTTTCTTTGTTTGTATGGTCGCCAGCAATCGGCTTCAGAAGGTTAGGATTTGACATTCATCGTCTCTGCAGATCTTGACAACCATAACGTTTACTGATCTCCTACCATCCGCAAATGCCATTGCCTCTTTCAAAGTACCTGATTATAACTCAGGGAAGGTAAGAAGTCCTTGTTCCTATTAGGCTAGAATTTTGCAGTAAAGCAATTTCATAAGAGATGCTAATTTAGATACTTGATAAATAAATATTACCTTTGCTGATGTTAAGTGATCCTGAAGTAAATACAGTCTTGGTGGCTTCAACCTATCGCTTAGGTGGAGCTGACAAGAACTTTGCGATCGTGTTGCTAAAGTAATTTAGTGTGTGACGGAAACACTGGTTTCGAGTTTTGAGACAATCTGTTTTTGCAGTTGGAAATCCAGTACTTCCATGACCATGCAACATTCACTGCTGCTGCTGCTCTATCTCAGTCACCTGCAATTGATTTTACCGTCACTCTAGGTACTCCTACAATAGCTTTTGGTGCCGAGGCGGGTTACGATACTTCTTCTGGTAATCTCTCAAAATACACTGCAGGAATTAGTGTGACAAAACCAGATGCTTACGCTTCAGTTATTCTGTAAGTCATCAAATCTATTCCCAAATCTTCTCTTTTAGTCGAATTAACGAAACGAGAAAGTAATAGTTTTGTGTGTATCTGTTTTCATACGTTCTTTTCCTTAGGAGTGACAAAGGAGACACCATACAGGGATCATATATTCATTATTTAGATGAGTTGAAAAAGAGTGCTGCTGTGGCAGATATCACTAGAAGGTTTTCAACAAACGAGAACACATTTAGTGTTGGGGGTTCCTATGCTGTTGATCATTTGACATTGGTGAAAGCAAAAGTTAATAATCATGGGAAACTGGGGGCTTTGCTACAACATGAGGTTATACCCAAGTCCCTAGTAACCATCTCTGGTGAGGTGGACACCAAAGCTTTGGACAAAACACCAAGGTTTGGGCTAGCAATAGCTCTCAAACCTTGATTGGTATCAGCCAATTCTTTAAAGCACTGTTTGAAATGAATACAATTTTGACTTTTGTAAATTTGTTCTCAGCTCTCTGTGGCAGTTAAAAGGGAGTGCTAGCAAGTAGTTGCCAACAGTGCATGTTACTCAGATTTGCGGTCACCGTGGATGGGATATATTTCGTGCCCAGACCTTGCCATTGTATTTTTGTGGGTTTTGTTTTTACTTATCGAGCACTTCCCAATTTGCATGCTTCTCTACTCTCGTTATATTAAGTATTGCTCTATACCGCACTAATAAACACATCAAATGAAAGATTGTCCTGCAACACGCGGAGTTCGCTTGACTAAATGACTAGAAATGACCGAAATAATTTGTAAGACATAAAACAAGTGGATAAGCATGTAATAAGTGAAATCATAGGTGGGTTTAAGGTCGTTTACCAGAGTGATGATTCAATAACAGAGGTCTCCATATAGTGCCTTGTGCATCCCATCCGATTAATCAGAACCGCAGAGGGTAGATTCAATGGCGTAGCAGAAGATAAACTTATAAGAAATAACCATGACTGGTATATTTTTAATAGACAAAATTTGTAAAATTTCAATTCTCTGATCACCATTAGTAATACCATAAAACTTTCTCCAATTTGGAGAAGTGCATGTCTCTAGGTGGCTTCAAAGTTAATCATAATTCACTGCTATCATTCACAAGGAGGCATTTTTCAACGTACTCCGCTCAACATGAAGTGGAGGCATGTAGTTTCGTACTTAGAAGTATCAGGAAAATACTAACAATTGATAAGAGAAAATTTGTCAGCCCTTCCTTTCACCGCTATAAAAACTCTTATGTACAAAAAACGACCAAAAGTTACAGCACAAGCAACATGCACAATGAAATTCTTATCCTTATCTACCATGACTCGAGAAGTTAAGATCCAAAAGGACTAAAACAAACAAGAAAAGTCAAACAAAATTAAGAACACTCTGCATACGAAGAAAGACCAGGTAACTCATCACCATAACATGTGCAAGTGCAAGTGACTATAATAAAACACCAACTCGAATGTCTATGGGAATACGGATACATTGCAAGTGCTATTCGCCTATTTTACTTAGAACCATTAATAAAAAAAGTCAATACTTTAACTGGAAATCTATGATAAAGTATTAGAATACTAGAGGGTTGCGTAAAAACATCTCTAAAAGTAAAGAACACAATTGCATAATGTTCCACAAAATATCGTATGTACAAATTTATAAGAAGCGAAAAAAGAACTAAGATTTGAGGAACACCGAATCCTCCACACCTGCGGAGAGTGAATGAATCGAATACAAATTCTAGCTCATGCATGATCCTGATAAATTAGCATTTGGTTTACATTAAATAAGGAAGTTATACAAAGAAATTATACATGACAAGAGTATGCACACATCTAAATCTCTAAGCACGCGCTCTTTGTTCACAAAGAAATTCGAGGTCCACTCCAAAGTCCAGAAGGGACTATGACAAATTAAACTACAAGACAAGCCGAAAAGAACTTCCAATTTCACAAGCTCACAGATAAGAATTTGGATAGACAACCAAAATCGAAAGTGGATACGAAGCATAAACAACGCAAATTATTGGGCAAAAATCGGAAAAGATATGAGATTTAACCATAACAAAAAATAAGTTCATATGAAGATTCTTAAGTACTCCACAGATCCAAAATGTCATTCTCATACGACACAAAAACAGCCTATCATTAAACTCGAACATATATGAGCAAAGGTCTTCCCTTTCCTCAGTCAACGTTCTGCATGATATCTTCAGCAGTGAACTTAGTGCCCTTATCTTTATCAGCGGCGGCGCGTCCCTTGGCCTTGCGATCGAGAAGCGACTTGCGGTCCTTGTCCAGGCGGAGCTTGGTGATGACCACCTTGGAGGGGTTGATGCCGACGTTGACGGTGGAGCCGTTAACCTTCTCCCTCGTAATGCGCTCAATGTGGATCACCCACTTGCGTCGGTACACCTGCACGACTTTACCTTCTCGGCCTTTGTAGGTCCCGCGCACCACAAGGACCTCGTCGTCCTTGCGCACGGGCATGGATCGGACGTTGTACTTCTGGCGGAGGTCGCCGGAGAGCGGTGCGCTCATCAAGATACGGCGGACAGACGACGGGGCCGTAAAGTGAGCCTTCCGATTCTTACGGCGGGAGGAGGACACCCTAGGATTGTACTTCATTGTTGTTGTGTGTGTGTGTGTGTGTGTGCTGCCGGTGGGTAGCTTTTAGGAGAAGAGAGCTACTGCGGAAATGAGGAAGCGGAAGAAATAGTACTTCGATTTTGTAGGTTATAAATAGGGTGAAGGATTAGGGTTTTATGTGGGCTTTAGTTTTCTGGGTATGGACTTTCATGCTCTGCTTTTTGGGCTCTAATGTGACTCTCTGTTTTTTTTTTTTACTTTATTAGACTTGAAAAAAGGAATTATTTGAAAAAATAACAGTAAATAACGGCATTATCGAATATTTTTTCAAAATAATTTTATAAAAAGGTTTTATTAAAAAGTTAGAAAATATTGAGAATATATGAAATTATTCTTAAAGAATAGTAGAAGAAAATATAAAATAGTCTTGATTAATTGAATAGCATCAACGTAACAACATCATTTTTTATCTAAGTCAAGGGCAATTCTAATTCGATCTAAAATTTAGTTAATTCACGTTTGAAACATTGATTAATCTGAGTTCAAGCTAAATTGTCATCACTAAGCAATTAGTTGGGTTAGACAAATCCAAATCTATATTTTACTATAATGATATTATTTTAGTTACTTATATTGAAATTATATTATTTTAATAGTTTAGTCTAGCTTAAATTTAACTCAAAACACAATTAATGTGGCTTAACCTATTGACTTCAGTTTAGGATGCCATTGTGATCCCCAATTCGTAATAATCTCTTCCTCTAGCTTTAATATCAAGGTTAGGGTTTCACTTGTTGGGGCAAGTTTGCACTCTAATCTTGTAAGTTTGCCCTATAACCTCATCCTAATAGAAATATTAGATCGATAGGGATTCTTTAGCTCTTTTCTTTATTTGGACATTTGTTTTGCATGCTTATCATTTTTCAAAGATTGCATAGAAAAAAATACATTTCATATTTGGAGATCGATGTCACTCTTTTACTCTTGGTTAGTTTAAGAATATATATTTAACTCTTGATTTCAAGTTAATATGCGTGAAATATACTTTAAATAATATCGCACAAACATAAGCAACGTGGGAAGAAAATAAATAAAGCAAAAACACAAAATTTATATGATTTGACCAATATATAATCTAAGATCATGTGCAAGAAGATATACCTCTTTTATTAGGGTAAGAAAGATATACAAGAAAAATCGATAACAACAATCTTCTTAATCTCCTAAAAGTTCTGCCTTATAGAATTCTTATCAATGTATTTATATAATCTAAGATTACATGTAAGAAGTTTAAGTATATGAAATGTTTACATGTAAGAAGTTTAAGTATATGAAATGTTATCTCGTAAAAGTCTAGGATCACATAAATTATATTTCTATATATAAAACTTTATTTTCAAGCATCTTCATAAATCATATCATAAATCTAATATCTATCTCACACTTGACACCGTCACTAGTTTGCTTCTGATTTGGAAATTTCTCTAACCAATACAAAATTGGCACTTTGAATTCTAAGATCACTAAAATTATATTTTTACATATGTCTAATGATACTAAAAAATTGTTTCCTCATATCTTTGAAAATTATTTCACAATTTCAGCATATGAAACGTTTGACATTGTCATCGATTTGCTTCTAACTTAGAAATCTCTCTAAGTAATATGAGACCAGGATTGATCTCATATTCTTGTCTAAATTTGATTTAACTTCTAAAATTTCATTATTTATCAATAATATAAGGTTATCTTACAATTCTCTACCTTGACTTGAATTCTCTAATGTCTACCTAATAATCACTTCATATCATACCTACCCCTAGCAGCTTCAAACTATGTGAGAACTCTTCAAATCCAAGTTATTATGAAGCTTTTTTATAGACAATGACTTTATAAACATGTTAGTTGCATCTACTGAAGTGTGAACCTTTTTTAACAAAAGTTGACCATTTACAATTAATTTCTTGATCTCGTAAAACGTTATGTCTTTCACTATATTCATTATCTATCTATCTTTCTCCTAACTTTCTTTAGTTCCAGGAAAGATAATTGTATCCTCATCATTGATGGCAAGAGTATGTATCACTGAGTCTCTCTAACCATATCTCCTTAGTTGCCTAACGATCTATCTCGTTTTATACTTAGTTATAATGCGGTTATACTTTCTTCCTAATATTGTTCTATCTCCTAAATTAGAAATTTCAACTCTCTTATTTTCAACATTGTTACCATTTGTGCCACCTTTAAACTAGTACTGCTTATTGTTGACCCTGGTTCATCCTTTTTATATATTTGTCTTAGCATGTCACTCTCCAAACACTATATTTTTTTAGGTTACTTTAAACTTTTTACCAAAGGCATGAAACTTATAAAAGTCCATCTTCTCATGTTTATCATCCTTCAATAAGCTCTCCCTATCAAATTTAATTATCTCTTACTCACCAAGATGAATTACTTGTTTCCATATTATAATATTATCATGTTTTTACTCAAAAATTAAGAAACATTCATGAATCTCATTATTGTCTTTCTTATTAAAATATAGATGCTATGCAATAATTTTTCTTTAATCACAATCAAAGCACCCTTTACCCCTTTAAGAAAACTTATACCATTGATTATCAAAAGTACCCATAGAAATCATATTTTCTGAAGCTTAAGAATATAATAGATATTAAATGTTCTAACAGTTATGTTATGCATTTTGATCTCCATTTAACCACTGTCTTTGATAGTACAATTTCCATCATCACCAAATCTAAAAGTACTATTCCATTTTTTAAAAGAACATAAATAATCTTTACCAAAAGTCATATGATAAATCAAGTTGTTGTCTATCATCCACCATTTTATATAATCAAAATTATTCACGGTCAAAACATCATTACTTCTTCCATCATCTTCATTTAAACTCTCTCAAACTATAACTTGCTTTTCCATCTATTTCCCTTTTCTTGTTTTCATTTTTCCGTTGTGGGCAGTCACTCCAGTTTAAGCATTAAATAACTTTAGCTTATGATTTGGATTGTGACTTACTCCCAATTCTAATATTCTTTTCTTTGTTCCTTCCTATACTAACTTCCAAACTAATATCTTATCTACCTTCACATATGTTGGTGATATTTTTCTTCAATCCTTTAGACTGTAGGCTATCCTTCACATTAATTATAGAAATAATCTCTTTACCACACAACATGGTATCATCAAAATTCTTATATAAATTTGATAAGAAATACAAAAAGATTATAACTCAATTACCAACCTTAATTTTAACTCTAATACTTTTTAAATTCAAGATGAATTGATTAAATTTATCAGTGATATTTTAATTGTGTATTTTATGTTATCCTTAAGGTATATATACATTGCTTTTGATATAAATTATTCGTGAGTGATTTTTTTAATACTTACTTTTAAGTTGTTTTCATAATAAAGTAGCAGTTGTTGTCATTAACTACCTCTCTCATGACGTCGTCACAAAAATTTAATAGTATTGCATTGTGCATTTTTGACAGAATCTCTTCCTTTTTTGATGACCTCAAATTTTCTTCTCTTTCCAACATTACTATGCATCCCTTCTAAGCAAGAACCGCCCACATGTTCATCTTTTATAAAGTGAAATCATTATATCTGTTGAATTTCTCAATATCAAATTTGTGAAGAGACATCTTGACAGCAAAACATATGTTCCAATACTAATTGTTGCGATGCGAATTGCTCTTATAACAATTATGGTGCAAATGGAAGCAACATAAGAAGAAAAAAAACAAAGTGAAAACACAAGAATTTATGTGGCTTCACCAGTTATGTGATCTTCATCCATGAACAATGAGAAAGATGATAAAAGGAGAATAGATAATGATAACTTTCTCAATCTCCCAAAGGTTCGTCCTTACAAAATGTAACATCCCGTTTCCAGAGAACGGGTCGGACCAGAGAAACGGGTCCAAGTGTGGTAAATGAATACATTTCATGCT